>JAJOOO010079607.1:0-28402 GCA_029582685.1 Solanum piurae
CCTAAACAAGAATATGAAGTCGGATTTTCGAAAAACGAAACGGATCTTTTTATAAGTAGCTAAACAAATTTCCGGTAACTTCCGAAGCACACATTTTTTTTAAGAACTTTTTGGGTCATTTCAAATATAATCATTTCATTAAGTTCTCGACTCCAAACTCACATATGAGGCTCTAGTTTCACTCTATCATTTTCTGAGTCGTTACAGTCACTTATATCGACTAGGCTACTACTTCTTATACTAGCTGAAGTCGACTAGGATTAGATAACAACTAGGATTATATTACTACTAGGATTAGATTATTTATAATTGTATTATTATTATAGTAGGACTCAAAGTATAGTTAATTTAGGACTATACGATTCTCTCCATATATAAGGAGCATGTGCTCAACAATTATAATCATCAATACAATCCTTAATTTCTCTAATCCTAGACGTAAAAATTCTACATGGTATCAGAGCTTAAAAACTCTTCCACTCTCTAAGTATTGATCAAGAAAAAAGAACCAGACGTTCAACTGCAATGGCCCCCTCTACCAACACTATATCGACCTCCTCACTTCACCAACTCATTGTCGCTTGCTCCATTACTTAAGCCAAAAAACTACCTCATATGGAGGATAAAAATATCTCAATTTATTCATGTGATTAGACTAACATATCCCATCACAGAGAATGAACCAAGTAAAATTAGTTGTTCCACTGGAAAGACTATTGGGAAAGTTGTAGTCGTTGAGAAGGATGCAAACGATAGTGGCAACATTGATGAATTGGAGGAGAAATATGTGTTGCTAAGGAGTTGGATCTCAGGCACCTTGACAGAAGAAAGAATGTACCTAATTGTGGGCTGCTCAACGGCCAAAGATATGTGGGAATGCTTGGAAGAAGCTTATCTTCATGTAACAAAAGAAAGGAGTTTCAGCTTAGACAATAACTACAAAGTGTTAGGCTAGGAACCAAATAGATTGATGAATACATCAAGGAATTCAAAGGCATATGTGATGGTCTTGCAACCATTCACAAACCTATGGATGTAATCAATTTTTCTAGAGGTTTAGGTCTCAAATACAAGACCTTCAGGACTCTCATGTTAGGTAAGGCACCATATCCCACCCTTAATCAATTTATAAATACTCTCATGGCTTTTTATATAAGGGAAGATGAAGAAGAGGTGCCACAATAAAATCATAACATGATATTCTCTACCCAAAGGGGCAGGGGAATAGAAAACAACAAATTCAGCTCTAGAAAAAGAGGTTTCAAGCCTGTTGGACAGGAAAAAAAATCTTAGAACAGTTAATAATATGGACCAGGTTCTCCGAACAATCAAGGTTTTTCAAGTGGAAATAAGGAGAGGAACAATACTAAGTCATGTCAAATCTATGGTAGAAATATCCATAATGCTCTTAAGTGTTTTTACAGGTGGGACTACTCATATTTCAATCTGCAGATGAACTATCACAAGCAATGACTTGACATCACATTCATACCGAAGCATTGAAAAAACACATTTTTGTTGGGTTTTCGAAGAAAGCTAGGAGTAACTGTTCCTCCACTCTCTATCTTGAGGGGAATTGTTGAAGATAAAGAAAACTGAAGACATGGAATAGGTTGAAAAACCTGGTCCAATCAAGGTGTTTGACAGAGTTAGAGTCACTCTAGGTTTAGGTCACTTATATCGACTAGGCTTCTATTATTGTACTAGCTGAAGCCGACTAGGATTAGTATTTATAATTGCATTATTATTATAGTAGTAATATGTATTGTAGTAGGACTCTAAGTATAGTTAACTTAGGACTCTACAATTCTCTCCCTATATAAGGAGCATGTACTCAATAGTTTTAATTATCAATACAATCCTCTTGATTTTTTTAATCCTAGACGTGAGAATTCTACATAAGACACACACAAAACTCCAAGTTAAAAGTATTATAAGTACCATAAATCTGTAGTACATCAAGTAGCTCATGAATCATAATTTAAATCTGATAATACTAAAAGATACTTTATCTGAAGCATCATAAATCATGAAAAGCTGATAATCTAATACATGCATCTGAAATAGCATAATTTTGAGTCATGAAAATACTTGTATACTTCAGGTTTCATGAAAATATCATTTAAAGCAAGTAAGTAGAAAATGCAATTAAAGATTAATCCTTTAAAGTCATGAAGGAAATCTCCAACGTCATGCCTAAATCTTAAAAGTCATGAATTGTAGGTTTGCTACAGGACATCCTCATTTCATTATTTACAACATTCCCCCTTGGATGTCCATGTAAAAAAAAGGAATCTAGAAGAAAAATAGAGTGTACATAGTTATTCTTAATACACATTGTTTGTTGTCTCACTAAAAACCTTACCAAGAAAACATGTGGGACAAAAACCTTGGTTAAGGAAAGAAAGTGTACCACATATTTACTCCGCATGATAAAAATAGTATTTAATATCTTGAAGACGACATAATCCAATTTTGTATCTCAGTTTATCAAAGGTTGAAGTTTGCAATGCCTTAATAAACATATTCACTAAATTATCACTTGAGCAAACTTGTTGAACATCTATATCAACTTTCTTTTAAAGATCATGAGTGAAAAAGAATTTTGGTGAAATATGTTTTGTTCTATCTCCTTTAATGTATCCTCCCTTTAATTCAGCTATACATGCATCATTTTCTTCATACAATGTTGTTGGAATATCTCTTTTCAAAGAACGACCACATGTTTCTTGAATGTGTTGAGTAATTAATCTCAACCAAATGTATTCTCGACTTGCTTCATGAATGACTATTATCTCTGCATGATTTGAAGAAGTGGCAACCATAGTTTTTTTATTGAACGCCATGATATAGATGTACCACCACATGTAAATAAGTAGCCTCTCTACGATCGACCTTTATAGGGATCAGACAAATTCTTACATCTACATAACCAATCCATTGTGATTTGGATTCATTTGAGTAAAACAATCCCATATCAATGGTCCCTCAAAAGTATATGAATATATGCTTAATTCCATTCCAGTGTCTTCGTGTTGGAGAAGAACTAAACCTTGCTAACAAGCTTACCGAGAAAGCTATGTCTAGTCTAGAATTATTAGCAAGATACATTAATGCACCAATTGCACTAAGATATGGTATTTCAGCACCATTAAGTTCTCTTTCATTTTCATGAGGTCAAAATGAATCTTTATTAATATCAAGAGATCTCAAAACCATCGGCTACTTAATGGATGTGCTTTATCCATGTAAAATCTACTCAATATACTCGCAGTATATGTTGATTGATGAACAAATCATTTTGATGAGATTTGAGGCATTTTTGTGTTTATTTTACTCAGACTTATGTTTAGTACATGTTTTAGTCAATTAGGTTTCAACTTCAAGTCATATTTTATTAAATACCAAATAAGTTCATTAACAACATGCTAGTATCAAGGGTCTGCTCAGGGTCATTCATAATCCTGAGTGTCAGTCACACCTAAGGTATATACTCGGATCATAATAATATGTTCTCTTGTTATATATTGTTTCGTATCAGTTGATCAATAACTAAAGACATTCATTTTATGTGGAGACTGATGAAGAGATATAGAAAAATAAAGATGGACTTATATATGGTGTTCATCAACCTTGAAAAGACTTATGACAAAGTCCTGAGGGATGCCCTCTAGAGGTGCTTATAGGTTAGAGGTTCCCCAATGACTTATATTAGGGTGATAAAGGTCATGTACAATAGAGCTAAGACTTGGATTACAACGTTGGTAGAAGACTCAGAGCACTTCTTAGTTAACATGAGGCTGCACTAGGGATCAGTTTTAACCCTTTCTTATTTGCTTTGGTGATGGATAAGTTGATTCAGTCTATTCAGGAGGACATTCTGTAGTACATGTTATTTGCGGACAACATAGTACTGGTTGGAAGTTTGCAGACAAACTTTGGAGTTCAAAGGGTTCAGTTTGAGGAGGACTAAAATGAAGTATTTGGCATGCTAATTTAGTATAGCATTGGATGAAACAGACGTGGAAGTGAAGCTTGCCATACATACTATTTCCAAAGAGAGTTTCAAGTATATATCTTGGGTGTGTAATCTAGAGAGTGAGGACATCGACAATGAGGCCACACATCGCATTGGGATCAGATGGATGAACAAGAGGCTTTCCTCTTGAATCTTGTATGACAATAAGGTACAACCTAATTAAACTTAAGGGTAAGTTATATAGAGTGGTGGTAGACCATCCTTATTGCATGGAGCGGAGTGCTAACCAGCCAAGAACTCACATGTTCACAAGATGCATATCGCGGAGATGAGGATGTTGAGATGAATGTGGGCATACTAGGAGCGACACAATTAGGAATGAAGTTATACGTAGAAGGTGAGAGTGGACTCTGTGACAAAGAAGATGAGAGAAGATACTAAGATGGTTTGGGCATGTAAAGAGAGTGTGCTTAGACGTGATGTGAGGCTACAAAATACATATTTAATCATTGTTTACCTCATATGTAATCATTTTGTCATCCCTTTTTAGCATAAATTTTATGAATTATTCTTATGTTGTGTATTTAATTTATAGGATTAAAATGGTGTGAAGATGAAGAAATTTGGAGCACAAATAAATTAAAAACAGAAATCATAAAAGAAAATCAAGCAAACAACTTAATAGATTAAATTTAATATAATAATACATTTATACAGACAAGCAGTTAGAGCGAATTGCAAATTTGAAACGGTTGTATTGTTGTGCACATGGCAACAACTGAAGACTCTTCTTATTATTGAAGGCGGCGCCAATAGTTTCTAGAAACAGCATAAAAAAATGAGGAAACCAATTCTTTTGGGTTTTGGGTTCCCAGGTTGGATTCAATTATTTTATTTACGGTTTATATATCTAAAAATAATCCATAAAAACAATTCTTGAAGAACCCAAGAACCAAGAACCAAGAAACAATACACAACATACAATTTAGAACTTGATAACATAGAAACTTTGAAAGAGCCGCCGTGGAAGTCGGAGAATTTTGGTTTATTCATTCTTCTCCGTTATTATTATTCGGAAAAGGACCTAAAATACCCTTGAAATATTGGAAATGATACAAAATTACCCTCCATCCACCTATTGGCTCCCAAATACCCCTGCCATACACCTATTGGTTCCCAAATACCCCTGTCATCCATCTTCAGGTCCAACATTGACCACTTTTATAACAAATTATCATTTAAATATATTTTTTAAATACTTGGCGACCAACTATTGGACACATTTAATTACTTAAATTAATTTACAAACTCACTCATTATTAATTATACACCACCCAAATTAACCACACCCAACCCAAATTAATTAATTACACGCGTCCCCAAATTATATTTACCCACCGATTAAAACAAATACACCCTTCATTCCCAACATTTCACTTCATCTTTCAACCTTCTTCCCTAATATATTCGCCTACAATCTCGAAAAACAATACCTAAATCAGAGGCGGATCTAGGATTTCGAGTCACTGGGTGCCAAACAGAGGCGGACCCACATGATTTGATAGGGGTGCACTCGTTAACTTCGAAAAAAATCGTATATATATTATATATCCTGAGAAACGTACAGTGCACCTATAAGAAGCGTAGGGGTGCCCTTGTGTAGTTGGTACAAGCCAGAGGAATCACTCGCGAGAATACAATTCAAATCTAGCTAGAGCCCTATTTCATTAATTTTATTTTAAGTTTAGCTTAGAGCTCATATTTGAGCCATTAGTGACCAAGCAAATACTACATTATTCGTTAATTGTAGTAAAAGTTTTGCTAACTACGTAAATTAAGATAGTATTGATGCATCAAAATCTTCAAATTTTGAATTCGCCTCTAATGCCCAATAGACTCAGATTAAATCAACTTTAGATTCAGAATTATTCGTCTTATTGACGGATGGGTGAGTGGGATTGGACGACGGACTGAAGGCTGAAGCTTTGATTAATGGCAGATTTTTGTTGTTGAAAAGTTTAAAGGAACAACTAGGTTTCAATGGTGAAGAGAAATAAAAAACTTTTCTTTATGCATGTTTAATCAAATAAAAGAAAAATCAAAAATTAAATTTAATTAGTTAAAAAATAATTATTGATTAATACTTAATAATAATAATAAGTTAATAATTAAAAAAATATATAAAAAAACAAAAGAGAATGTGCCTTGTAGTTAAAAAAGAAACGCTCCCTGTAGCTAAAAACAAAGACCAAAAAAAAAAAAAAAACTGCCTGCAGTTGAAAAAAAAATTAAAACAAAAAGCTGCTAGTGGGGTTCGATCCCGCGAACTTAGACCTGAAGATATGATCGCCTACCACTGGCACCAGAGAACACTTTTGTTTGTTGGGTGGCACAGTTATTATTTATACATATGGTGTGTTAATTACCTATATATAAATAGAGTTTCCGTCGAAGCCCGTGGGTGGCGTGGCACCCCCACGGGTCTTAATAGATCCGCCCCTGACCTAAATACACACATGTATCACCATAACAAATCAACAAAACACTCATGATTTTTTATGGTGATACATGAGTGTATTTAGGTAGTGTTTTTCGAGATATAGTAAGCGAATATATTGGCAAAGTAAGGTTGAAAGAGGAAGTGAAATGTTGGGAATGAAAGGTGTATTTATTTTAATCGGTGGGGTAAATGTAATTTGGGGCTGATGTAGTTAATTTGGGTTGGGTATAATTAACTTGAGTCAAGTGTAGTCAATTTGGATCGGGTATAATGGATGAGTTTGTAAATTAATTTAAGTAATTAAATTGTAGTCAATAGATGGTCGCCAGGTATTTAAAAAAATTATTTAAATGATAATCCGCTATAAAAGTGGTTAATATTGGACCCAAAGGTGGATGAATGGGTATTTGGGAGCCAATAGGTGGATGTCAGGGTATTTGGGAGCCAATAGATGAATGTCAGGGGTATTTTGGAATCAATAGGTGGATGGAGGGTAGTTTTGTACCATTTCCAATAGTTCAAGGGTATTTTAGGCCCTTTTCCGTTATTTATTTGTATTCATGATCATTGAAAGATATTTTAGCTATTGTTCTTAAATTTTTATGATTAATACAAGTATTTTTTTTAATAAATTTCGATTGTGTTTTTGAGATAATGAGTAGCTAAATTTCATAACTAGGATTGTGGGAACTATGATGAATTACTAAAGCAAGTTAATGTAAAAAGTGATTCTTGAATGATTTTTGTGCATGTATTGTTAATCTCTTCGTTTTGATTGCTTTTTAACGCAACCAACGTTATAACTCGCCTTATTCTTACTTGCCCGACCAAGGAAGTAACGAATGGGAAAAGAGATTAAACAACGGAGATTTAGCGTTGATAATCCGCTATCTAATAGCCTAACCTAAATATGTGAGGGATAATCGGGGTCAAGGGTAAGGGTTAGTAAAGCACACACCCGTAGACCGACCAAGTTGTGTGGTGAAATACCCTATTTGGATGACCAATCACTTATGAGATACACAACTTACCGACTTTGCATGCTAAAAACTGAAATAGATCACTAGTACAATATTTTTGCTATGTTATGAAATCATGGGGAACACATTCTTAGTTATTTCTAATAATTTAAATACAAATAGATACTTAGTTCCAAGCTATTGTTATTTTTATTATTTTTGTTTCAATTTATATCCCCTCTTTTTAAATAACGACAACCTAGTTAAATATTTTTCTATTGATAATATTCTTCCATATTTTAATCGACCCCGTCTCATAGTTGGGTAAATATATTGCATACAACAGTTTATTTTTCATTTGAAGAAGTATATTTGGACTTTATAAAAAATGGCATTGCTATCGGGGAATGTGTCTTATAAATAATTAAGTGCATGTATGATGTTGATATGTTTGGTTGGGATATTAATAAATTAAATTCTGAGTTGAGTGCAAAGATTAATGTGCTTGAAACCCAACAAGTTAGTTACAAAATGTGTGAGGAAGAAAAAATGCTCATAAGCCAACTTGAAGAGTTAAAATTGGAGGTCCAATTACTTGATCATAGTTTTATTGATGTTGTCACTATTGAGAAGAGTACACTAGAGTTATGTAATGAAGTAGATAATATTATTTTTAAAAACTCCATTATATGTAAATAATAATAAAATAAATAAGTTAGGGCGCATTGTACCTCATTCCAATCATCTTTCCACATTACGTTTAGATAATGAGATATTAATCAAGTTATCTGAGCCTATAGAAGAGTGCATGAATGAGTAACAATGTGTCAATATTCTTGAATTTATTGTTCCAAAATCAGAGAATTACATTCCTCAATTAAGAATCAAGAAGCGCAAAATGCGATATCTTTTGCTTGAGACCTTTATTTTTGTACCACCACCCCTTGAGCGTAATAGAAAAATTGATGTAAAATTAGGGGTGCAATTCATATCTTTAAAGTGGAAGGAAAAATAGTAAAATTGATGGTGTCGTGCCACGACGCTAAATCAAGCGCTTATTGGGAATGAACCCAATTCGTAGTGTAAATTCTTATAACTTTTTTAGGGCCATTTTTTTGTTTTTGCAGATTTAGGGAAAGTCTGAGTGCCCAAATTTGAAGTTAAGGAACACGTTTTGAGCTTAAGTGTGGGGTGTGCGCGACCCTTGATGAAAGGAGAGAAAACATAGTGTTAGGCCATAGAGGGTCCGAGGGAGTATTTCTCACCATTCTTCTTCTTCTTCTATATTCTATAAATTGCTTAGGGGACAAAACATGATTTTTTAAGTGTGGGGTGAAAATTCTTCCGATAGTTCTGAGCTTAAAGGTGAATATGTCATATGATTTTATTTTATTTAAAAAAAATACAAAAAGATTTTCTTTATAATTTTTTATTTTATTTGAGAAAAATAAATACAAAAAAAAATATATACAAAAAAATAAAAGTAAAAATTATTCTTTTTATTGTAGTGTTTAGAGGCATATCTCATCCACCCCTTGGTTTTTCTTATGACCTCGGTTCTTTTTCTAGGGGGCGCCTTTTGAACCAAGTAATATCTTTTTAGAGTATTTTATTTTTATTTTTTTGGAGAGAAAAGAAAAAAAACCTTGTTGACTTGTTTGATACTAGCAATTTAGGCCTGAGTTGAGTAGTACTTCTTTTTCACTGCTTGAGAATATAATTTAAAATAGATTTTTTGGCAACTTGGCTCATGGTTGTGATTTTGTATATAAATTATTCTTATTTTATAGGTTGTAATAACCATGTCCATCTTAGAAGTAGAATTGATCCATCTTGGTTGAAAACTGTGTCATGTGTGGTGAGTTTGTTTGCATATATTTCATGATTTTGCATCTAAGTCTAGAACTTGCCCTGCATGTTATTGAAGCGAAATAAAAAGTATTACTTTGTTTAGAGGATGATAATAGACTTTATTTGATTTGTCTTGTAAATTTTAGCATTTTCAGATATTATATTACTAGTAACCCCTTTGAGATTGTAGCCTTTCGTTTGGTAGCCTTATATTTATTTTGATCCATTTTCTTTTTAATTTCTAATTTTTCCACCCTACTTCCTTGAGCACTGTAGCATAAATTGTGAAAAGATTATTAAAGCTGGAGAAAAGGGATGGTTGAAAAAAAAAGTGATTAATAATAGTTATTTGTGATGAGACTCCTCTTAGAAAGAGTATGACATGAAAAAAAAAATCTTGAAAAAATGATTGAAGCATTCTTGATATGATGAGAATTACATGTGAAAATAATTGAAAAGAGAGGGCTGAAAAAAAGTAATGAAAATAATGAATGATGAAAAAAATAAATAAAATAAAAAATAAAAAAAAAATAAAAATCAAAGTGCTTAGGGAAGTTTGAAGTCACTAATATATAGTTTTCTACCTGTCCCGTAGCCAACATTACAACCCATTAAAGTTCTATTTGATTCTATTCAAGCATGTTTAATTAGTGGAGATGTACATATATAATGAGCAAGCCTATGGTTCTTTATGCATACATGTGAATTCTTTTGTGAGTGAAATAGTTGTTCTTTGATGCTTAGTCCTTAATTTATATTCAATTGTTTAAATTGAGTGTGTGGACTATTTCCTCTTGTGAGAGCACTTGTTTTATGATAGATAAGTGATTTTATTAGCTTTCTTTGATGGAGTAGGGGAACAAACCTAATTTGATGAGTAGAGTTTGTCTTTGAGGTTAGGAGGTTAGAAGTTTGTTGATTTATTCTATATCTTGCATTGATTGAGAAGAGTACTTGATAATGTGATTTGTTACATGACTTAATTGTTTGTATCAATCAAAGTGGTGTTATTCCGAGTTTGATTTTTTTGAGATGAACTTTAATGCTTGCTCGAGGACGAGCAAAAATTTAAGTGTGGAGGGTGTTGATGTGAGGCTAAAAATACATATTTGATCATTATTTGTCTCATATTTAATCTTTTCATTATCCTTTTTGAGCATAAATTTTATAAAATATTCTTATGTTTTGGTATTTAATTTGTAGGATTAAAATGGTGTGCAAATGAAAATTTTTAGAAGAAAAATAAATTAAACACAAAAAATCATAGAAGAAAATCAAGCAGTCAACTTAATGCATTAAAGTATACTCCCTCCGTCCCATTTTATGTGGCACCATTTCCTTTTTGGTTAGTCCCAAAAAGAATGTCACATTTCCTTATATGATAAGTATTTAAAGATACAATTCCTCTTTTACCCTTGTTGGTCCCACTTAATATTAAAGATAGTACTCCAATACATTTATGAAGAGAGAGAAAAGTGAGTCTACTTTTTAAAGGGTAATTTGGTAAACATATCAAAGTCTTCACTTATTTATTAAACTCCGTGCCCGGTCAAATGTTGCCACATAAAATGGGACGGAGGGAGTATATAATAATACATTTATACATACATTTGGTTAGAGAGAATTGCAAATTTGAAACGGTAGTATTGTTGTGCACGTGGTAGCAGCTGAAGACCCTTCTTATTATTGAAGGTGGCGCCAACAGTTTTTAGAAGCAGCCAAAAAAAAATGAGGAATCAATTCTTTCGGGTTTTGGGTTCCTAATTTGTGTTGGACTCAATTATGTTATTTAGGGTTTCTATATCTATAACTAGTCCATAAAATAATTCTTGAAGAACCCGAGAACCAAGAAACAATACGCAACATACAACTTAGAACTTGATAGCTTAGGAACTTTGGAAGAGCCGTCGTGGAGGTCGGAGAATTTTGATTTATTCTTTCTTCTCCTTTAATATTTTTTTTTTGTGATCATTGAAAGATATTTTAGCTATTGTTCTTAAATTTTTATGATTAACACAAGTATATTTATTTTAATAAATTTTGATTGCGTTTATGAGATAATGAGTAGCTAAATTTCATAACTAGGGTTGTGGGAACCATGATGAATTACTAAAGTAAGTTAATGTAAAAAGTGATTATTGAATGATTTTTATGCATGTATTGTTATCTCTTCATTTTGATTGCTTTTTAACGGTGACCAGCATTAGAACTCGCCTTATTCTTACTTGTTCGACCAAGGAAGTAACGAATGGGAAAGGAGATTAAACAACAGAGATTAAGCGTTGATAATCCGCTATTTAATAGCCTAACCTAAAGATGTGGGGGCTAATCTGGGGTCAAGAGTAAGGGTTAGTAAAGAACACACTTGTAGAACAACCAAGTTGCGTTGTGAAATACCCTATTTGGACAACCAATCACTTAGGAGATACATAACTTACCGATTTTGCATGCTAAACACTGAAAATAGATCACTAGTACAATATTATTGCTATGTTATGAAATCGTGGGAAACACATTTCTAGTTATTTCTAATAATCTAAATACAAATAAATACTTAGTTCCAAGCTATTGTTATTATTTTTAAATTTTTGTTTCAATTTAATTCCCCCCCCCTCCTTTTCAAATAACGACTACCCTAGTTAAATATATGCTATTGACAATATTCTTCCATATTCTCTGTGGGACCGACCCCAACTCATAGTTGGGTAAATATATTGCATACACCTGTTTATATTTCTTTTCAAGAAGTATATTTGGACGCTATCAAGACACCCCAGTGAGGAGGTATGAGAAATTGATTGTAGAGAGTATGTGAGGGGTAGGGGTGTAAATAAGTCGCTTTAGTTTGATTTTTCATTAAAAAGTAACTAAACCATTTATCTCAGTTTATTAAATCTAAACCAAATTAAGCCAGCATAAAGTTGATTTTAGTCGATTCTTTTAGCATTTTTTTTTTTTTGGTACAATAACATTGTGATTGAAAAAGAGATCAAATTGAAGAGGTCATTCTCTTGGTCGTATGATTTAATGTACCACTTGAAGTTCCCAACTGAAGAGGCATCTGATACCATTGATACATGAGTAAGTGATTGTTTAATGACATTTCCTAAACAGTTGAATAAATAAAACAATATAAAAAGGTGTACAATGGCATCTCCAAAATATTGTATCAGAAAAATATGTCAAAAACTCACGTAAATACACAATACATGTCAATTTTTAGTCATATTATAAACCCAAGTATGAAATAGTATATCTAAACATTGAAAATTCTAAACTAGTATAATTTTTGTTACTAAAAGTAGATTATAATTAATATTTTATACACATAAAAAATAATAATTATATGTGTATTATGTCGATTTGATTTGGGTTCAATTTGACTACTTTTTTGTTTTCCTGTTAATATCAAATCAAATAAAAAATGGTCAGATTTTTTTTCCAACGTCAAATCAATCAAACCAAACCAAACCACAAGTCTATTTTTTGTCGATTTGATTTGATTCATCGATTTTATTTGATTTGATGGCTTGACATGTTCACTCTTAGCGGGGACGATAGAGGCAAGTCAAAAAAAGTATTGGGGGGAGGTGATTAGACGAAGACATGATGTAAATTCATTTTACCGAGGACATGACTCTAGCTAGTATAAGAGAGGATGTCGCGTATTAGGGTAGAATGTTAGTAGAGGTAGAGTGTTGTCTTTCCTTGCTTTTGTTATCCATCGTCATATTTTGTGTCTTCTGTTTCGACTTTCACACTATTTTGTTGTTGGTGTTGTTTTTTTCTTGTAGGCTCTATACTGCTTTTCTTATTAACTCTTATGCTTTCTTCATTGTTTTCTTCTCCTTTACTTGGGTTTGAAGTACTTTAGCCTAATGAACTTTCAAAAACGACTTCTCTACCTCCAAGAAGTAGTGCTAAGGTCTGCCTCAACTCTATCCTCCCAGATCCCGCTTAGTAAAATTTTACTAGATATATTGTTATTTGTTGTTCTCTATATTGTTATTCTAAGCTTGATTTTACAACATCTACGAAATAAATAATTTTTAAAGGGGATATTGATAAAATAATAACTAATTAAAATTGTATAATCTTAAGAGGGCAAATTAGTTCAGATATATATTTTTTTTCAATAGTAATAAAATTATTTTTGAATGCTTGTTCAAATAAGGCACAATAAACATTTGTTCACACTACCCTTTGTTGTCTATAAATAAAAGGATTTTCTCTCATTTTAAAACAACAAAAATTAATATTTGTGTACTTTGCTCTTGTTGCATAGCTCACTTATACCATTATTTTTTGTATCAATACACTGGTGAATAAAATTATTCTATCATGAAATGATCTATTCCTTTAAACCTTGGGTGCTAGAATGAGAATAATTTCCTTAAGGAGATACTGTGCATTCAGTGGGCTCGATTTTTTTCTTTTTGTTTCATTCTATTGTTACAGATCCTGATATATTTTTTACAGTCATTAATTTATGCTTATGTAATTAATTGTTGTTTTTTACTACATGTTTTAAACTTTGTTTTTTATGTTTCTGCAAAGTTATTGTTATAAGTATTTGTTAGTACAGATTAAATAACACACGTTAATTGAGACTTCATGCAAGTTTTCTCTACTGAAATTGTTGAAGGTATAATAAAAAAAACTCTTAATGTAGAAATGAAGGAACAGTTAGTTGATAAATGTATATATATTAGTTAGTTAAGAAGTTTGTTATTAAGTTTTCAATTAGAGGTTGACAAGTGGATAGTTAGTTAGTAACTAACTTTGTAAATGCTTCTGTAAATGCACTGTATATAAGTAGATCCATGATTGTAAGGATCGGTTCAGAGGTGAGTGAATAATAAAAATCTCAACACAACACAATTGCTCTCTATTAGCTTTCTTCCCTTTCTTCTATAGAGCTCATCAATGGTGGCCTGAGTGCAGATTTTATCATGGTATCAGAGCACGGTGTCAGTGCGTTCCATAGCTGATGAGCTCCTTCATCGTCTTCCTAATTTTCTCCCCTTTCTTACTTACTTGAAATTCTTGTTCTTCTTTACTGATTATCTGATTCAAAGTTCTTTTCAACAATGGGAGACAATTCGACATCTGTGAGTACTGGAGTAACAGGTCCAAGAACAATTCCTCAATTGGATCGCAATGACCCGCTGTATATGCAACATTCAGATACACCAGGTATCTCTCTTGTTCCTCAGTTGTTGACAGGAACTAATTACTCAGAATGGAGTAGATCGATGTTGTTGTCTCTGCTAGTAAAGAATAAAGTAGGGTTTATTGATGGATCTTGCAAGAGAGAAACGTATCTGCAGGATGAGTTCAAGTTACATCAGTGGGATAGGTGTAATGCGATTGTACAGTCATGGATCATGAGTTCTGTGACTCAAGAATTGAGAAAAGGCATTGTATATTCTGAAAGTGCTCACAAGGTTTGGAAAACGTTTAAAGAAAGATTTGATAAAGTAAATGCAACCAAGATTTTCCAGCTTCACAAGGAGATTTGTATGATTGATCAAGGGATTCAAAACATCTCTGTTACTTCTCCAAGTTGAATGATTTGTGGGATGAGCTTGAGTCTATAATCCCTTTTCCAGCGTGTGATTGTGATAAATCTAAGAATTTCACAGTTTATTTGCATCAGCAGAAGTTTATGAAATTCTTAATGGGCCTGAATGAGACCTATGCTCCACAAAGAAGTCAAATTCTTATAATGACACCAACTCCTAATTTGGATCAAGCGTATTTTATGATGATTTAAGAAGAGATCCAAAGAGGGAGTAATGGAATCTTGGGCGTTTCACCAGTAGAAGGAACTCACAGCTCTTTGATTGTTGCAAACATCTCTAATATGAGACCTAGAAGGAATCCAAACACAGAATTAAAGTATGATTACGGCAAGTTGACGGGTCATACTAGAGAAACATGTTACAAATTGATTGGATATCCTCCAGGGTTCAAGTTTAACAATAATAGAAGGAAGACCTCTTATGATCAACCATCAGCACATAATGTGGTGAATCAGGAAGAGCATATTTCAAGGAATGGTGATAGGGTTCACGCGACTGGTGGTATGGGTTCTGTCTTCCAAGGCCTCAACAATGATCAGTACTTGCAGCTTGTACAAATGATGGAAGGTTTGAAGAAGAAGAATAAAGGAGAGGACCATGAAGATTCACCTGTAGATGTAGCTAATATGGCAGGTATGGTATCCACTAAATTAGACTGTTGGATTATTGATTCTGGAGCCTCAAATCATATGACTTCTTCCTTGAGTTCACTGATAAATCCAATTCCTTCATCTAAACCTACTTATGGTCATCTTCCTACTGGGCATAGCACTGAGATTACACATACAGGGTCTTGTAGTTTGTTACCCTCTAAAACTCTTCACAATGTTCTATGTATACCTAAATTTAACACCAATTTATTGTATGTGGCTAGGTACACCAGAGAGCTTAATAGTTCTGTACATTTTTACCCTGATTTTTGTCTCTTTCAGGACCTCTCAAGTGGCAAGGTGAAGAGGATTGGTAGACAAGAAGGTGGCCTATACATCCTTAGTCCTTCAACACCTGCTACAAGCTTTCCTTTCAAATGCATGACTACTGCAGTATCTACTTTTGTGTCACATTTATGGCATCAAAGGCTAGGCCATGCTCCCATTTCTGTTTTGAAAAAATACCTGTAACAACTAGGTTACTAGATGATGTTGGCCATTGTCACTGTCCTGTTTGTCCCTTAGCTAGGCAGACTGGGTTGCCTTTTCCTATTACTATTTCTAAAACTTCAGCTGTGTTTCATCTTGTTCATGCTGATATTTGGGGACCTTACAGGGTTCCCACTTATAATGGATTCAAGTATTTTCTTACTCTTGTTGATGATTTTTCGAGAATGACTTGGACTTTTTTACTAAGGCTTAAGAGTGATGTGTTTGTGCTGCTTAAAGATTTTATTCTTCTTGTTGAGAATCAGTTTTCTACCACAGTTAAAATCTTGAGATCAGACAATGGTACTGAGTTTTTTAACACTTTATGCACTAATTTCTTGAAAACTAAGGGGATTATTCACCAAAGTAGTTGTGTTCATACTCCACAACAAAATGGAGTTGTGGAGAGAAAACATAGGCATCTCCTAGAAGTAGTAAGGGCTATTAGGTTTCAGGCTAGTATACCTATCAAGTTCTAGGGTGACTGTATACTTACAAGCACTTATATTATCAATAGGCTTCCTAGTACTGTTCTAAATGACATTTCACCTTATGAAGCTTTTCATGGTACACCACCCATTCTGTCTCATTTGAGAACTCTTGGGTGTCTTTGTTCTACTACTATTCCTATTTTCCATGACAAATTTTCTTCCAAGGTTATTACAGGAGTCTTTATGGGGTATTCTGTTGCTCAGAAAGGTTACAGGGTATATCACATTGCTGCAGAAAGGTTTATAATCAGTAGAGATGTTACATTTCATGAAAATATGTTTCCTTTCTCTCATTCTAAGTCACATTTTCTTCCTGGTTCTAAGGACTCTTCTACTACTTCTGTGCCAGATTCTCCCCATATACCTTCACTAGACTTGCCTGATGAGCATCCTGACTGTCCTAATATTTCTTCCTCCTCACCTGTTATTTCTTCCCATGATGCTACATCTCCTGTTTCTCTAAGAAAGTCCAATAGACTTACTAAGCCTCATATATGGCTCACAAATTATGTTCATCCTTCTTTGCCCTCTACTACTTCTTCTACTTCTTCTAGTTCTTGTTTTCTTTATCCTATTCAGTCATATCTCTCATATTCTCATCTTTCTTGTCCATTCCAGGCTTTTCTTGCCTCATTTTCTTCTATTTCTGAGCCTACTTCTTATTCCCAAGATGTTAAGGATCCTAGGTGGATTCAAGCTATGAAGCTTGAACTTGAGGCTTTAGATCATAATCATACTTGGGAGGTGGTGGATTTACCATCTGGGAAGGTTCCTATTGGTTCTAAATGGATTTACAAGGTAAAGTATCATGCTGATGGGACTGTAGAAAGGTTTAAGGCAAGGTTAGTAGCTAAGGGGTATACTCAGAAAGAAGGCATTGACTTTCATGATACTTTCTCCCCTGTAGCAAAAATGACCACAGTTAGGACTGTGATTGCATTGGCTGCCCTTAGGCATTGGCCTATTTTCCAAATGGATGTCCACAATGCATTCCTTAATGGTGATCTTTCTGAGGAGGTGTACATGGCTTTGCCACAAGGTTTTAGTAGCCAGGGGGAGTCAAAGGTGTGCAGGCTACTTAAATCCTTATATGGTTTGAAACAGGTTTTTCGACAATGGAACCTGAAATTAACGCAAGCTCTCACAAGTTCTGGATTCACACAGAGCAAGCATGATTATTCTCTTTTCACAAAAATAGCTAATAAAAAGCTAGTGTTGATTCTTGTTTATGTAGATGACTTGCTTATCACAAGGTCTGATTTACAAGAAATCAATAGAGCTAAGCTATATTTGCATAAAAACTTCAAGATGAAGGACCTAGGAGAACTGAGGTATTTTCTGGGAATTGAACTGGCCAGGTCAAGTGAGGGAATCCTTTTATCACAAAGGAAGTATGCTCTGGAGATGATCTCAGAGACTGGATTGAGTGGTTCAAAACCTAAGTGGATACCAATGGAACAAAACATGAAACTAACCAGCAGTGAGTATGATCTTAAAATCTCTGAAAAATCTGAGGATGTTCTTTTAGAAGACAGGAGTGTCTATCAGAGATTGGTGGGAAAGCTCTTGTATCTTACAATCACAAGGCCTGATATATCATATGTTGTTCAGTCTTTAAGTCAGTTTATGCATGCCCCTAAAAGGTCTCATTATGAAGGTGCTTTGCATGTGGTGAAGTATATCAAGAGTCAGCCTGGGCTTGGTCTCTTAATGTCTAGTAAAGGGGATGAGAAGATAAAAGCATATTGTGACTCCGACTGGGTTGCTTGTCCTATGTCTAGAAGGTCTGTCTCTGGTTTTTGTATCAAATTGGGAACATCTCTCATCTCTTGGAAAGCTAAGAAACAAAACACTATCTCTAGAAGTTCTGTTGAGGCAGAATATAGGTGCATGGCTCAAACAGTAGCTGAATTGACTTGGTTAAAAAGGTTGTTACAAGAGTTGCAGGTGAAGGTGCAATTGCCAATTGATCTATATTGTGATAATAAAGCAGCATTACAAATAGCAGCCAATCCCATGTATCATGAAAGAACAAAACACATTAAGATTGACTGCCATTTTATAAGGGAAAAATTGCAGGAAGGTTTGGTAAGAACTAACTATGTTGTGAGCAAGGAACAACCAGCGGATGTGTTTACCAAAGCTTTGGGTCGTCAACAACATGCTGCATTACTGGTCAAGTTAGGAATGAAAAACATTTTCCATTCTCACCTTGAGGGGGAGTGTAGAAATGAAGGAACAATTAGTTGATAACTGTATATAGATTAGTTAGTTAAGAAGTTTGTTATTAAGTTTCCAATTAGAGGTTGACAAGTGGATAGTTAGTTAGTAACTAACTTTTTAAATGCTTTTGTAAATGCACTGTATATAAGTAGATCCATGATTCTAAGGATCGTTTCAGAGGTGTGTGAATAATAAAAATCTCAACACAACACAATTGCTCTCTGTTAGCTTTCTTCCCTTTCTTCTATAGAGCTCATCAATGGTGGCCTGAGTGCATATTTTATCACTTAAAGATCTATACTACCATCTCTTGAAGACAAAATCCAAATTTGGTATGTCATTGTAAGGACATAAAGAACTTAAAAACTTTATCGCACCTTGATGTGCGAAGTGAACCAGGAAAAGAAGACAAGAATTAATAATCTTTTGATTTGTGTTCAAGGATGTGCCGGATGACCTATAGAGGAATATGACTAGACTGAAGCCTCTTTTAATCCCAAAGACATAGATAACTACACAATAAATTAATTGCTCATATTCAATATGAAGTATGGACAAATTCTCAAATTTACTGCAAGTTGTAAATACTTTTCTTGAAGTAATAGATGTGTTTCTCGACACTACAATTGGAATAGAAGTGCAGTTTCAAATTGAACTTTATCACTCTGGTATGTTGATTTTTAAAGAACACCCAAATAAACTGAATAGTTTTGTGTAATATTTCTCTCTTTCAAGTATATATAACAAGTTGAATTGTTGTCCAATATGATACATTCTCCCTTTAATTTTCCGTTTTAATAATTACTTATGACACATTTAAATGAGGAACTTTAAAATGATATATATAAAGCAAAAGGTAGAGCTGAACTTTCTACACGTTAGAATTAAAATATTTGTTCACTTTTTTCAACCTTTTAAAATTTATTAATCCCTTCACCAACAATTATTTATTTATTAGAAAATTTAATATCTTATGTTGATATTCATTTGATTCCCCAAAAATATCAAATAGTAACACTTCCTCAAAACAAAAGGATAAATTATAAAATTAAATTAAAGATGATTGATTGAAGGATAAATGATAAAATGTTATAATTATGATTTTCCTTTACATTATTAATGTTCGTTACTACGTAATTTTGTGTGTAAGATAATATAGTGTTTTAGTTTTAATAACTGTTAGGTTTTAAGTATTATTTTATAAATTTTGTGATAATAAATTCCCGCGCGAGGCGCGAGTAATTTTACTAGTAATAACTAATTAAAATTGTACAATCTTAAGAGGCAAATTAGTTCAGATATATTATTTTTTTCATTAGTAATAAAATTACCAAGAATAAAATAGTTGTTACCAAAAAAAATAATAATTAAAAAGATGTTGAATATCACGGTAGTGTAGGCAAGATAAAAAGTTTTTGCAATTTAAAGACGCTCTTTATTCATCATAAAAATTTAAATGCTTGGAAATGATTTCCCACCACATTGAGTCACTTTTCCAACGTTCATAAACTATCATTCGTCTTCTCCAACTTCATTCTCTGTTCATCAAAACAGCCCTTTATCATGACGAATATGGTCTCTCCCAATTCATGTCATTCTCTTCTTCAATATCTCTCCAATTCACCCGTACCATCTTCCATAATTCTCCCATTATTCCATCAATCTTCGCATGGAACACGATGATGAGAGCATATTCCATATAAGTAGAGTCTTTGAAGCTCTTTGACCAGTTTCAAGAAATTGGATTAAAACCAGATAAATTCACCTTTCCTATTGTGCTAAAGGTTTGTGGGCATTGTTTGATGATTGGATGGGTGGGTCGCAGTGGCGGAGCCAGAAATTTCATCAAGGGTGTTCAAGAATATTTTTTTGGAGTTGAATGTTATTTATTTAATCTAGGGATTCTACCATAAACGATCTCAACATTTGTCAATATCAAATATAAACAATCGAGTTTTTTTCTCTCTTTTTGATGCATTGATTTTATATGATAAAAATATATGATTATTGTTTTTAAAGTGAAATATTGATAGAACAAATGCGTCTAGCTTTACGAAACATAAATCACACCAGTAGAATTTTTTTTTTCTTAAAAAAAGAAGAAGATAAAATGCATGTATTGATTTTAGTTTTGGGTTTAAAGTTGTTAACATATATAAACACAAATTTTTAAAGTAAAATGTTGGCTTTTTTGTTTTCACCATTCGAAAGTGCATTATATCCTAGATAAAAATTAGAAATACATGATATCTAAATATTCAAAATTAAAATAATGTATTCATATATGTTACTCTATATTATTAAAATTGTTATATTAATAATTAAGAAACTTGAGGAACATAATAATGGTGTGTGAGATTGTGTTTAAATTGTTTTTTTATTAATTAAGAAACTTGAGGAACATAATAATGGTGTGTGAGGTTGTGTTTTGCTCTCAAAACAAAACAAAAAAATGTTGTACACTTAGTGGGATTCGAACCTGTGCAGCTGGAGTACATATGAACACGCTTAACCACTCTGCCACGGAAGAACTAATGTCAAGGTTGTTCAACATTAATAATTTATCCCTTAAATCCAGAATCTGACCTCTCTATATGATGTAATTTTCCGGCGAAGGGTGTTCAGCTGACCACCCTTGGATGGCTGTAGCTCCGCCCCTGGTGGGTCGTTGCATTCAATGGCTGTGAAGTCGGCTTCGGTTCAGATTTACATGTAAACAATACCCTTTTAAGGATGTATGCTGGATTTGGGTTGATCAGGTTTGCAAGACAAGTGTTTGATGAAATGCTTGAGAGGGATATAGTTTCTTGGAGTTCTATGATGGCTGCTTATGTTCATTGGTATGTATATTTGTTTGACTTAATTGTAAAATACACATCTGAACTATCAATTTCACACCCCAACTATAAATTGTTCTCTATATTAAAACACACATCAAAGTTTATTACACCAACTATTAGTTGTTCCTTTTTCTAGAAAAGGTCCCGATCACACTCTTTAAAATGGGAAATTAACAAAGAAGGTAAACTTTCATGGCTGAGATTCGCGTGAACTCACGAAAAAATTATAGTTAGAGTGTGAAACTTTAAAATCTTGGTTGAGTAGATGTAAATGGTGATAGTTCATGTAGGAAAAAGGAATAACTTATAGTTAGAGTGTGAAACTCACGAAAAAGTTATAGCATTATGTGGGAGTTGCTTAAGATGATTATTATAATGGGAGTGAATAGAAGTACCAAACTTTAAGTAGATTTTCGAGCACGACAAGTTTACTACTTTGTGGAAACTAGTTTAAGTATCATTCTGTTAGGAACTTCTAAGGGTTAAACTTCTTTTGATAGGTCTGACACATAGTAGGTCACAGTTTTTATGAACAATGCAAGCTTGTAACCTTGTTTGTTATCCTTCAGAAATTTGGTGCCATGGTATTTATGGTTCTCTTGAACAGATATATGTTATCTAGTACTTCTGCTGAAATTTTTAAAATTCATCCCAGATGTCGATTGTGCATACTTATTTTGTACTATAAGAAGAAACCAGTAATACTATTACTTGGATAAATTAGCTTGAATAAGGAGTTCCAAACTTGTTCACTGGTCTAACTTTTCAGTATTTCATTCTTGCTGCGATAGATTATTAAAAGGTGCCTAGGGTTCATATCTGAAAGGATCAGTATGGTGTTGAGCCTTTAAAATCGTGAAAGGTGCATACACTCCTAAAAGATCAGGGATTAACAATGACTATTTTTCGTGGTTGATATTTTTTCTTTTGAATTGAAAAGGAGCATGTACTCCTGAAAAATAAGGGAGTAAAAATGAAGAAAAATTTCATGGTTGAGATTTCGGTATTTATCTAGGAAAGGTCCCGATCACACTCTTTAAAATGGGGAATTAACAAAGAAGGTAAACTTTCATGGCTGAGATGCGTGCAACATTACCAGTCTCTTGATTTGGATGTGCTGGTCTCACTGCTGTATTTGTTAACTTTTGCATACAACAGAGCATGTTAGTTTTTTGTTCTGTATTCTCTATCTGCATTCATGTCCAATAAAAACACAGAGCGTTGAAACACAATTTCTGCAAACCAATCTTTGGAATTTTTACCTACAAAACTTTTGGAAAGAGGAAGCTAACTCGTGGTGTTGTAAAATGAATTTGCAACTCAGAGAAAATCAATGGAACAGTAACTTAGAGCTAAGAAAAAGAAAGAAAAGATTGAACTGAACAAAATAGAAACTAGGTTAACTAAGTGTATTTCAATTCATAATTCTCATAATGCATTGATAGGTACAGATGTAGGCCTTGGCCAAGCCTCTCCACCAGGAATCTAGCTGACACAATCGTACTATCCTAACTGCTCCAAAAGAAGGACTAAAATGCAATAAATAAACTACAACTGGACTAAACTATAAAATGTCCTTTCCCTAACTAACTTCTTCATCAGCTCAGTGTACAACCACTTCACTATCAACAATGTCAAAATTGCAACATTCCTCCCTCAAAAAAATTTCTTGTCCTCAAAGAAGAAAAGTTGGGAACCTGAGCTTTATTTTAGCAAAATCTTTCCAAGTAGCTTGTTCAGATGGAATGTCCTTCCATTGGACTAATATTTCAGCTATAGCCTTATTGCCCCATTTGATCATCTTTCTGTCTAACACCTGATCTGGCTCAACACAGTAGGGACTTGCAATGTCTACTAAGTAGGATACTATTTTAGTATTCCTATTTATATTTCTATTGCTATTCCTATTCTAATATGATTGCATAAACCTATTCCTATTCTAATACTCCCCCTCAAGCTAGTACATACAATTCATGTACCTAGCTTGTTACAAATGTAATTAACACGAGGACCGATGAGGGGCTTGGTGAGATATCTGCAAGTTGATCACTCGACTTCACAAAATTGACAATCAATCTCAATGTGCTTGGTCTTCTCATGAAATACTGAATTTGATGCATAATGCCGATAAAACACAGAGTGATAAAATTAAAGTGTTGGAACATCCCAAACCAAGCTTGCAAAGACTATTTCAGACCATAGAGTGACTTACAGAATCAACATACAAGGCTACTAAACTCCCCCTGAGCAACAAAATTAGGTGGTTTCTCCATATAGACTTCACAATGCATCGGTCGTTGTAAGTGCTCAAAATCTAGTATAAAGTATATGGATCATGTTGGAATCAATAGACGAGTCGATATTAAACAAATCACTGAAAAATTGGCCGGAACATGCTCATATGCCGGAGTATTAGATTTGATGGCTAAAAGTGGACACAAACTAAGAAATAACATTATATGGGTAGGGTCGGAATGATGTCACGATCCAACTAGAAAATAGAAATTATATAGGATAGTTCGAATTGATGGAACGACCCCATTAAAAAGGAGAAATAATAGGGGTAGGGTCGGGATGATGGCACGACCCTACTGAAAAAGAAAATTATACGGGTAGGGTTGGAATGATGGCACAACCCTACGCAAATCAAATTTGAGGAGTCACCGAAAAGACGAATGGAACTATGCAAATCAAATCGGAAGAGTCACTGAAAAGACACATGATGCTATGCAACTCAGATATAAGAAAATAGTTCGGAGAAATCCACGGTACTACACAAATTAAATATGAACAGTAGTCCGGAGAGATGCACGGTGCTACGCAAATTAGATATGCAAAAAAAGGTAGCCACCAGAAGGATGGCATGGTGCTACACAAATTATATATGGAAAAATAGTCACTGAAATGATGGCACAGTGCTACACAAATTAAATATGAAAAAGTATTCATCGGAAAGATGGCACGGTGCTACAAGTTAGATATAAGAAAGTAGTCACCGGAATGATGGCACGGTGCTTACATAAATCAAACATGATAAATTAGTCATCGAAAAGATACACGATGACCCAACCTGTGCTAAGATAATTGTTGGCTAGACAGGCGACATATATGAGTAATAGCTGCCCGCCGACAGCGGAAGCTCTTTGATTTTCTACCAAGATCGTAGAGGCTCCGATACCATGTGAGAAATATTGGAGAAGAATATTATTGAATTGTTGTTGTTTACATTATTACATTGAGACCCTTTTTATAGACCCTAGAATACAATCCTTTACCAAGTAAGATACTATTTAGTATTCCTATTTCTATTTCTATTCCTGTCACGACCCGATTTCTCGAATCATGATGGCACCTACTATACCCTACTAGTAGGTAAGCCAACCCGAAACCCAGAACATCAAGCAATGAGTCTAAGGGTAGAAACTAGCGGAAACAATAAACTAAACAAGGACAACAAGGCTAAGCAAACCAAAATAAATATATACATGATCCCTCCCAAAACCTGGAAGTCACTAGTACAGAGCTATCTAATAAAGAGTACAAGTCCCAAAAATGGACCACAACAGAGCGTGTCTCAAAGGCAACAAGACTAGCTAAGACAAAAGAAGGAGACAAGACAAACCCAAAACGCCAAGTGCTCGCCCTCGTCTCCGAATCACAGCTGCAAAAAGAGGCTGGAACTACTCACTGCTGATAACTGGTACTGGGACCTGCATCACGAGATAGATGCAGAGCGTAGCATGAGCACCAACACAACAGGTACTCAGTAGGCATCATAGGCCGACCGAGCAAAAAGGGTAAAAACAATAAGAAAGGATAGAATCTAGACACAGAAAGGTCAAAGCGGATAAGAAAAGAAAGCACACGAGCATACTAGAAACAAACTAAGTACAACTAAACTAAACCTAACTGGACCCCCATAAGCCCATAAGGTACACTCGTGCGCAAGTTTAAATAAAACCTGAACGGACCCCCATAAGCCCGACAGGTACACAGAAAAGCTAAGTCTACTGAGAAAGAAGAAAACTGGGCTCCCAGCCTAAAGTAACCAAGATAATCCATCAGACTCCACCCAGCCAGCAGTGCACTCCCAGCCCAACTAGAAAGAGTGACCCCAGGGGGCACCCAACCAAACAGTCCACTCCCAGCCCAGCTAGAAAGAGGGACCCGTGAGTGAGGTAGATATCGCGAGTCGTCCTACCATGCAGTTAGCTCCTAGCCCAGCTAAAAAGAGCGACCCGGGGACACCCAACCAGCAGCACACTCCCAGCCCAGCTAGAAAGAGAGGCCCGGGGGCGATCACCGATATCACCGAGTCTACCCAGCCAGCGATACGCTCCCAGCCCAGCTAGAAAGAACGACCCCGGGGGTGATGGTATCTCTAATAGGATCCAATCCAATAACAACCACCGTGGAACACCATCCACTCTAAGAATCACATAAAAGGCTCCAAGGCTATACTATCTCAATCCCGCGCCTCTAGTGATGCACCGGACCTTCGAGAATGCATCGAAACCGCAGGATGAGAGGGAGAAGATACAGAAGTACAACAAGTAGCGATAACGCCTAATCTAAGGCTCAAGCTATCAGAATCAAGTCTGCCTACTCCAGTCTACAAGGAGCTAAGTCATCCGAACGACGTCGGCAGAAAGTCAAGGCTATCCAGCCCACACAGGTCATAAGTCTAAGGCAATGCTAGCCTAACCTAGACTAAGGACATCATGCTTACGGTTAAGGATGAACAAGGCATGCAACACATAGCATACAAGCATAATAGCATTTAACACATAAGCATGCAACTCTACTAAACCGGTTAACATGATACTACACCTGAAATATGGCCAATCGATCCTAACAGGAGGTATCTAATCAAGTAAAGTAGGAAACTGGTAGCCACCCCAAATTCACTCCAATCGACATGTTTTTACACAATTAAGCTCAATCTAATAGGAAGGAAGCCGTAGCCTACCTTAAGGCTGACCGCGCGCGCTCCAAATCACTTCACCGGAGCTTTCTCTTCCCGAACGACCCTTGAACGCTGTCACTCTATCAAATATAGGATCACAACGTTAGTACGGTCGTTTAGACACCAAAATCACAACAAACGGAGACGGGTCAATTTTGGAGTCAAAACGGGAATCGTGGGACCCGCACCGAACTGTCCGAATTTGACTCGGTCAAGAGACCCTAAACAGCACCCCAAACTTGTGTTCCAAAATGGAACACAATTCGAGGCTCAAAACACAGCAAAACCAACAAGCAAGAAACCACACTTTAATCAACTAAAAGAAAACCTACAGCAGCAGTCTAAACTCGGAATAAACGAGAATCTAAAGGTTCCCAACACTCTTTGAACACTCTACCACGAAGCCACGACAATTCCCAACACGTGGGACTTCGAATCACACAAAACCGAGCTAAAATGAGTGAGATACGACCAAAACAAGAATGCCAAAAACAAAGGCTCGAAAAAGGGTACAGCAGTCAGGTTAATCGCGAAATTACCTCGAACTACGCGCACCCAACAACTTCCGGACACTCTGAAGCGAAGCCACCAAAAATACGAAGATCCCGCACTTCGGATCACCTAAATCGGTTGAGAGATGAGAGAGTTATGAGGGTTTTAAGGTTTGGAAAATGTTGCTGTTTTTCTGCATTAAGTAGCAGATTTTCTGCAATTTTCCAAAAACTAAAAACTCCGATGAGGTGCTCCGAACTCGTTCGGAACCCCGTGCACGCAAACGAGAGATGCAACCATACCACATTCGATATTCCGGACTCAACGGCGCAGTCGAAATTTCCATACGAGGTCATCTTGACAAAAAGTGGGTCCCACACCCAAATGTCATTTTAAGTCAAAAACCACAAAAGGGCTCGGAAAAATATCGAAAACCTCGAGACACGAAAGAAAGGTCAATCTAGACCAAACTTGACATTCCGGAGCTAACCGCACTGACGGAATTCTCATCTGAGCGCGTTTACTCAGAATGTTGACTAAAGTCAAACTTAGGCTTTAAACTTAAAGTTAAAACGTCTAATCGCACCGACTCACACTGAAAACCTCGGGATTCATGCCGACCATGCTACTAGCCTAAAATGACCCTTCCGGAGCTGATGGAATCATTAGAATTGGATTCTGATGTCATCTTCTTGAACTTTTGATCGAAAGTGATCGTTCAAGGTTCATAAGCTCCAAAAACACTAAAACTCGCACAAAAGCGAAACGAACGACCAGGTGACCGAACTGTCAGTCCCAGCAAGTCATAAATGACATGGGGTCGCTACAGGAACGCTCTAAACGACACACAGAAGGCAAAACACAGAAATGACCAGGGGGTCATTACAATTCCTATTCCTATTCTAATAGGATTGTATAAACCTATTCCTATTCTAACAATCCTTAAGGCCCTTCCAATAGAATAACCCTGCCAGCTTCCTATAAGTATTGTCCATTCCAGAGTGTCCCTCCCATTGGTGTTCATGCCAGACTTTGATCATATCTTGCCTCAACTGAGCATCAGCCCCTACCATCAACTTTCCATGCTTCTTGATTTGCTAGTGAATGTAAGAGTTGCCTTTGTATTCTTCAGTGTGACTCTGAATCATGTCAATTTACTCAGCTAAGTACCCATCTTTAATCCCACTCTCTTTATGACTTGCTGGAACTGTCAATTTTTGACTTGCTGGAACTGTCAGTCCCAGCAAGTCATAAATGACTTGGGGTCGCTACAGGAACGCTCTAAACGACACACAGAAGGCAAAACACAGAAATGACCAGAGGGGTCATTACAATTCCTATTCCTATTTTAATAGGATTGTATAAACTTATTCCTAT
>JAJOOO010079608.1:0-46412 GCA_029582685.1 Solanum piurae
CTCTAACTGACTAGAAATGCTGGGACAGGCCCCAGCTAAGTCTAGTAAAACTGAAACTAAAGGACTAAAAATACTGAAAAGAAACTCATGACTATTGTCCTCGGAGAATGAGGACTCACCACTGATTCTGCTGAACTGGAGATTAGGAACCGATCTAAGCGTGATCAGGATGCTGAGAACCTAAGCCTACATCACGAGAAGATGTAGCGCACGTATGCGTCAGTACTTGAAAGGTACTGAGCATGCAGGATAGAGTAAAGCTGAAATAACATATAACTGAACAAGCAATAAAACAAGTATTAATATGCATAAGATGAGATACTGAATCTAAACTAACTGAATGCAATGACCAATTTAAAGCATGTTGACTGAATACTGAATGAACTGTAAATGTGGTCAATGCAATAGAGTCTGACTGAGCTGTGGGAGCTACTAATAACCGACAATAAAATCACATGAGCTAAATGTGGAGTCCGATGTATACGCCCCATCGAGAGGACCCAATATACCCTGCCAGAGGTATAGAGGCATACTGGCGTGATCACTAAACTGATATTGCCCACAGAGGGGACTTACACCTACGTGGCTCGTAGTTCTGGGACTATATGGGTACGCTGAACGTATTATGCTACTCCCAATAAATTAAGTGATTAACACATTATGACTGAATTTCTGTAATACTGGATAACTTAAAATTGAACATACAAAACTAAGAATGCAACAATTAATTTGATAATGATGCATTCATAAACTGAGGCATGTACAACTGAATAACTGAAATATCTGACCTAGCATGTGTAATTCAAGAACTAAAGAAATACATAGCTAGGGTTCTGAAATTCATGCAATAAACTGAATATTGACATACTAATCTTATTTGGATTATTCTAACAGCTAAGAACCCAATAATTCTAACATTCAAGAAACCCTAGGTCTAGTCATAATAAGGGAATCAAGAAATTGACTGAAAACTAGGGACCTAATAGGCGAAAGGAACCCATTAGTTAAATCCCACATACCTGGTGACGAATTCCATGGAGAAATCCTTTGATTTCTGGGCTGGAACTGGAGGAAACTTGTTGCGTTCTTGAACTAGGGTTCTTGACCTTTTTCTCCTCTCTTGCTTCTAATTTTCAATGTTTTGATTAATGACTTGACTTAGGTAAGTTCTAGTTATGTTTCTAGGCTTAAACTGACTAAAACCTCATGATTTAGGGTCTAAACGACGTATCTTAGGGGTTAAACGAAATAGAAAAAGACCAAAAGACCCTTGACTTAAATGCTGTCGGAGTGATCGACGGATTGGACTGACGGGCCGTCATTCAATCGACGGTCCGTAGATTGGGTCCGTAAGTCAAGCCTGCTCGACAGACCTTCACTAAAACGAGCATAACTTTTTACTCTGAGGTCGGATTTTAGCAAACTCGGTGGCGTTGGAAAGAGAATTCAATTATCTATCATATCATAGGTAATGGGACACATAATTCCTTTTGTGCTAAGAGTTATGACCATTTGAAGTTGACCCCATCAACAATTTTCATCTAATTGGCTGCTGACCCTTATCTACGATCAGACCTACGGACCGTGGATCGAACGACGGTCCGTGCTGGTCGACCGTAGTTTGTGTCAGAGGCTGGGTAAAGGAGTCTTGATCCACGGACACAAACCACGGACCGTGGTTTGACCTACGGACCGTAGGTCTGTCCGTGGGTCGAGACTTAGCCAATTTTCTGAGCTGGGTTTTGGGAGGGGCTGCAGTGGTGAACCACGGACCACCAGCACGGACCGTGGTTTGACCTACGGTCCGTGGATGGCAACCGTGGGTTGCACCTGCAACTTCTCAAAGTCGGCATTTTTGGTCTATCTAGGATACGGGGTGTTACACTTCTTCTCTCCCCACCTTCCCTGTATCACCCAAACTCAACATTCAACATGGTATAAACCTAATCACCGGGTCAAACAAATAGAGATAGTACTATGACTGTATTAACTCTGCACTAAATTCTATGAAGTGTTTTAATACTTCACTGAAGTTGACATCAGTATATCCATGTTTCGACAAATACTACACATAATCATCGTTGTATTATCTATCCAATTTGATTGGTTCTCTAATTTATGTACCTAAATTCTCTGCAGATTCATTGACCTAGACACACCCCTTCTGTTGGCAGAAGATCCAGTTTTCGGTGGTTATGAAGGTACTTCTTTTGCTTTCCCTCAGAACTTTCACCTATGACTCAAGTGGATCCTACTATGTAGTGTTTTTTGCTTGTACTGAATTAATCTGATAAACTGCATTGCTCACTTCTTTATGTACCCAGCTTCTGGACCTGATTACAGCTTCTCAAATGCTAGAGGGCACGGTGGTTTTCTTCATTGGGAGAATATTGCATGGTAAGTTTGACTTTTGATATTAAATTCTGAGGTAAACATGTCTCGTGTGCTCTAGCAACATTTAGCAAACATGATTATTAAAGTGACGTGCCAATTCTACATCTTTTATCTTATTACTGGTGTGTACTCTTGTGTGGATTGTCTGCAGAACGGCAAGGTCGATGATATGTTTATACATCCTTACATTTTATTTCAGCAACAGGAAATGTTGACTATCAAATACCCCAACCCTCCCTCCTTCTAAACCTCTCAGCTGTTACCTACCTATGTTACACAAACTTGTTTATGGATACATATTCAATACGGGTGTCAGTTCATGTAGGACCCATAGTCCCATACCCATGTCACAACCATTTGACATGGGTACACCAAGACAAGTAAAGGTTCTATATAATGTAGCTAGCTTTATATGTGGTGATCAAATTAGTTTGGAAGTATCTATTTGCATAAAGAATTGACCAAAACGAGTAATTTATTAAAGCTAAGTTCTTTTCCTTCATTATATGGAAGCATTTCATATCTTGTCAGTTTGAAATATGTTAGTCGAATTTTCCTCGGCCAAAGAGCAATTAAGACTAAATGCTCGACTTAGTGTACTTGCTTTTTCCTGATTTGAACTCCTTGAGTATATGTTTCAGTGACAACGGTTCATGTTTTCAGCATGCTCTAGCTTTGATAGCTCTAGATACATGTGATCAAGTGACTTGATATTTGTGATTTGCTCTAAATCACATTGTTCTTGACAGAAAAAAACATGTTTGTATGAGATTACTCTATTTGCTCTAACATTTGAAATTCTGTGCAGAGATTAGTAGCGGAGCTTGTTCACTCTTCAGGATTGTCAACCCCATTAGTTCCAAATTATAGTTATGCATATGTACTCATGAGTATTAGTCGTTGGTAATTTTGAATGTTTATGCGCCAAAGAATGGAACACAATGCTAGAATATCCAATCTTTAGAGTAAACAAATATGTAAATGTCTTATTGTCTGTTGAAATTGGTGTTAGTTGAGAACGTCTTGTTTGATCTTCTCTTTGACAATTTCAACAAATATTAAATCAATATGCCAGACTCTTGGTACTAATTTGTTACTTATTGTTCTATCATCTAGCTTTGGACATAAAGCACACAATTCCAATGAAAAAATGATGGCTTATGAGCTCAAGATAATAATAGTGTGGACTAAAATGTCCCCATCAACTTGCCCCGGGCTTTGGTCTAGTGGTGAGAGTAGCACGTGATATGTTGGGTTAGACATACGTCATAGGCTTGAACTATGTCACAAGACAAAAGCCTGATATTTAAGTACAAAAAGGTTGAGGGATGGACCATTATCCCTATAAACTTGAAGCCTTGTGGCCTCTAGAAGAACATGTCTCCATGTGTTAGATCTAGGTGCATTTGAAAGTAACAATTTTTAGAGAATTTACTTTTCGTATTTAACCTATGATTCTGTCTCCACTATGAATAATTTAGTATTGATAGGTTAAAGCAGTTGTCTGGTCCTATAGCAAACAGATGGACTTCATTAAAGAAAATATGAATTACTATAATGTTGACAAATGGAGAACCCATCATGCCCATATTTGACCCAATGCAATCACTAATTTCGTGAAGTTAAGCAAACACATGGCTATACTAACAATAAAATTATATGGACACAAGAAATACTACAACTCGAATCGTCGAAATAAATAAAAGATGCGAAGAAAAAGAAACATGATTACTATATTACTCCGTGTAAAAAATTATGGGTTGAGATGATCATATGAACTATAGCTAAAAGGCTACATCCACCTCTAGAGAGGCATTGCGCAACGCAGAATATCAATGGGACGTAATTAATTCGCATAAAAGTTAAAAAAGGATTTTTAACATATGATTTATTTTATAGAATCGATAGTGGCATATACTTTTTATTAATGGCACCCTTTTTTTGTTTTTGGAAGAAGCATATACTTTTGATAGTAAACATGAGAGGGGGTTAGAAGAGAATCATAATTAAACAAACAAATAGCAAGTGTGGATCAAGAATAATGATGAAAGCATATTGTGCACATTAAAGCATGAAAATAAATGTAAAGTCACTAGCACCGAAAGCAAGTTACATATGTGTTGTGTAGGGTCCGCTGGCGGAGCCAAGAATGTTCAATAAGGGGTTCAAAATCTGAAGAAGTAAACTCACGAACTAGCTGAAGGAAGTTCGACATTTATTATATATATATAAAAAATAATTAAAGAGTATATACTCGTTTGTCCATACATATTTTTTTTTATGACTGTAGCGTCCAGGTCAACTTTCACGCATCTCGACTAATTTCACGGGATACCTATCACCTCCCACAAACAACAAGTAACATACATCTGTTCACCAAAGCTAGGATATATGGTAAGCATTACCTAGTATTTTTTGTCTCCACGAACTTGTGACCTCGGGATTCTCAATTATTTTCATCTCAAACAAGTAATCGTATATCACATCATTATACTTGTTATTTCACGTTTATGGTGAGGTGCAGGGGCGGATGTATAGTGTGTCGAGGGGGTTCGGATAAAATTACACTATATATATAAGATCAATTTTTTTGTGTACGTGTATATATTTAAAATTGAACCCCCTGAGTATATGTCAAAGGAGTAGCTCAACGATTTATGGGGTTCATAATTTCGCCTATGTGAGCTTTGGATCACGGTTTGATTCCAGGCAACAACATCTTTTTTATTTGAACCCGATGAATTATGAATACTCCTACTGTTTTATAAATGGACACTCCACTATTTTCCTCTCAAGAAATTGCTTTTAAATTGATGCAAATTAAAAGGGTTTATAGTGGTCAACTGGTCATCACTATTTATTTAAATTAAACATAAAATTAAATTGTGTAAACTAATGAGAGTAAATTGATGCTATTTTCAATCTTTTCCCTAAAAAAATAGATAGAGATGGGTAGAATAATCAGAAACATGCAAGAATTAGGTAGTAGGGAGTCTTTTACGAAGCCGCATTAGGTTGATGACCTGATTTTAATTGCATTAATTGACTTGTCTTTCACCTCGAAAAAGATAAAAGAATATTTCTAATTTATATTTTATATTTTTTAAAAAATAAATAAAGTAATTAAACATGATGCATGATATATACTATAAAATCTCGAATAATCGAATTTAATCGGGTTTCAATATATATATAATTTTTTTTTGAGCAATTGGGTCCCCCTATATTAAAATGCACACTCTCATTGCATCAAAATAATAATGATCACTGGTATGCATGCCACAACTAATTATCACATGAATACAAGCAAAGTACTAAATCATACACCTTGATGATTCTCTATAATGTACTCTTTATGGGCATTAAAATAAATTATTCCTTGTTATTGAGCTAAAGACCTTACTCTTTTTTTTTAACGTACGTACGTCTTCGATACACTATAATTAAATAAAGAATTTTGTGGCAATAGGAAATATGAATATTTATAACCAACACTTTATATAAATATTGCTAAAGGCTATTACGGCTCTACTCACTCTAGATGCAATGATATTAATTCAAATTACCACTAAAATAAAAATCTATTATTACTAAAATAAAAATCTATTATCACTAAATATCTCTTTTGTTGTAGTGTTTGTTCTCTTTTCAACCACAATTTTTAATATTCTCTTTCATATTATCACTAATATTTTACTGTCCTTAATATTCTCTTTCATATTATCACTAATATTTTACAGTCCTAAAACAAAACGCAAGTGATAATAATAAAGGAGACAATCGAGATTGATATGAGTGGTCGATGCAGCGACAATTTGGACAATTCTTGGTCATGGGATTTACATTTGTTTTCAGATTAAGCGACAGTGTATTTTCTTCCCTGATGGTGATTGATGGCCTTCGTGTCACACATTGAAAAGTAGTCCCATGCCATCTCATATCAGGAGCGGAGCTAGAATTCTAGTTTCATATTCAGTGTAGTATCTAGTAACTTCAGCCAAAACTTTGTAGTAGTATTAAGAAATTTACTTAATATGTATCAACAATTTATTCAAAACTCAGTAACTAAATTGTCTTTTCTAAAATCCGAAACTCATAACTTAAAATTCTTGATCCGCTTTCGAATGAGAGCTGATTTACCTTTCAACTGATGAACAGTTAAAACATCTACGTCTACCGCAACAATTGTTGTGACAGACTTTCACGCGTGTAGTCCCATGTTGACTTGATAATTTTTGGGTTGTACCATAATTATGTGAATCATAACAGGAGGTAATTAAACAAATTGCACTAATTGTACTTTCTGAACAACAAAAATTCCTAACTATTCAATTTTTTACCAATGCTTTTCCTATAAATTGGGCTATTGACTATGCTAAAATGCAGCAACTCTCTGTTATCTATTGAAGCAAAAAAAGAGAAAAAAAAGCATCTTCAAGTGACAGTAATGAAGACAGCATCAAAGCTTGCAGTTCTCACAGTCCTAGTTCTGCTTCTTGCTGAAGCACATATCTCTGTAGCTGTAACGTGCAGCGCGATTCAGCTGAGTCCTTGCCTTGGCGCGATCACATCGAATTCAGCACCATCTAGACTCTGCTGCAGCAGGATCAGGGAACAAAAGCCTTGTCTCTGCACTTATCTCAAGAACCCAACTTTAAGGAACTATGTCAACTCCCCTGGTGCTAAGAAAGTCGCTCGTACTTGTGGTGTTCCCTACCCCAAGTGTTAATACTACATTTGAAGAATCATATGCTTCTTGCTAAGTCTAGTATGTGAGAAGTGAAAATAATATGTTTGATGCACTCTTATCTCATAAGAGTCACTGTGTGTGCTATATAATCTATACTCTTTGTTTTAGTTATTATGTGTCTTTGCTTGCTTTATTTATGCACTCTTGAATGAAAAGAGATGAAATCATGCTATGTCAACATATGTACAAGTTCTGTCACAAGTACTCCTAAGACAATATATGGTATTTTTCTATGACTTTATGTCTCTATCATGCATCATTGGCCTTGGATTTACAGGGACTGAATGCAAAAAAAATTACTTGCAAATTTTCAACTCAGGTGTGATCCAGTTCTTTGTACCAATGTGCTTGTAGTTCCTGCAACAACCATCTCTTGTTACTTCTATTCACGAACGAAAACTTCCAAAAAAAGGACATAAATACATAAGAGAGATATAGTAAGAGGACATCTACCGGAGAAAGAAAGGCGCGAGAAAACTCCAAAAGTAGGAATGTAAGTGGAAAGGAAATAACCAAACAGACTCAAAATACTTCTGGGAAAAAAGTGATTCACCTTTAATTAGGTACATTAAGTCAACCAAAGTGGAGTGTTTGTCAAATCCACTGTGAGGAAGAATACTACAATTTGTTGTTGGGACCTAAAATTAAACTCATAATTGGTCATGTTGTTACCCCTCTGTTTTCATTGTCTTCCATTATATGCTTGTGCAGAAAATTTGTATAGGTGAAAATTACAAATCTAGTATAATAGATAACACAATTTCAATTGAATTCTTTATTCAGACAATGAAGTTGCATGATGTGATGCCTCAAATTCCAATCTTCCATCCTGCTCTAAATTTAATCAGTTGTAATGGAACAACTTGGGAGGCTCCAAAATTGGGAGGCTCCAGAGTTTCATGTACATGAAAAACAACACGCGATACAATTAATTTACTTACAAAAAGAATCTAAGCTTCTCTCAGATATGGAGAAGGTCGGAGATTTGGTTCCAGCCAGCGAACCATGGCCTCCTATCTGATGGAAGGACAAAGTTAAGCTCAAACATCTCTCTTGACATGCTACCTCCTTCGCAGAAACCTACGAGCTTTGCCACTATCTCAGCACTCTCTTTTACGTGCTTTTCGTCATGCGGATTTGTCCAAAGTTTGTTAATAAATTGCATTCTTCTCTGTTTTCCTTCCAAAGGAACTTCCCATTTTATGTATAGATAATCTCTTTCTTCAGCTGTCAGGCGGGTTGTCAATCTCTTGGCAAGGAATTCCCTTTCCCTCTTTATAGCTCTAATGCTGAATTCCATTGGAAAATATCAAATCATTAGAGTTTGAGCATGAGGCAGACTTGCATTTAATAAAAAAAACCATGGGGAAAGAGAGGAAAAGAAAAATACCTTGATGACAAAGAGACTGTTGGCTCATTTCCAACACGGGCCGGGGTTGCATTTCCAAGCTCTGCCAGGTGCTGTTGTAACCATGTCAAGCGCCTGAGTTCAACTTCCAGATATATTTCATCGGCAGGGTCTCCCTTGAATAACAGATAGAACTGTGACCTGTGAATAATGGAGACGTAGCAAACATCCCATAAGTCAATAATTTGCTGCCTCTGTTCCTTAAATGTGATTTGCCATGAAACTGGGGACTCTTCTGGTATCTGATGAATGTTTTCATCATCTTCTAAATTGTATCCAGCCGCTTCATTTGCTTCCAGCTCAAGCACCTACAGGCACAAACAAATAATAAAGTAAAATTGAAGACAAGTATAATAGCAGCAAAGGGGAGGATTCCGAAATTTTGAACAACTTCAATTAGTGGGACACAAAAACAAAGACAGTACAAGTTTTACCTGGCATACAAGGAGCTGCTTTTGGTATTGAAGTTTGGCCACCCGTTCTTTTAGTTCTGTCACATACGATCTTATGTTTCTGACGTTTTCTTCTGCTGCCTCCTGAAACATCTTCTGCATCTTTCTCATGTTTACAGAACTGGAACGGCGATATGGAGTGCCTTCCTTTGATGAAATATCTCCTCCATCACTTTTCGTAGGAGTCTCATTTTCATGCATCGTCTGAATTTCACAGGACAAATCATCCGAATCTGGAGCTCGATTTTCAATCTCACAATCCAGTACTTGTCGTGCAGTTGACAGAGGAGAACAAGGAGATTTCAAGAAATTTTGCCTGTTGATACTGTTGCTCGAGGCCAATGGGAGCAACTTCTTCTTTTTTGATGGATGCTTTGCCTTTTGTGTGGTGTCATTGTTTGACTGTTGATCATTATTGCTTGGAAGAGACATAACCAGTTTGTCCAATGATTTCTGAACATTTTCTAGCTGTTCTTCAAGATCAGCAATTGTGCTTCCTTGTGAGTGAAGTCTGGCTATCTCGTCCTTCAGGTTGGCACTGACACTCTTATTGACAGCAACGACATTTCCAACTTGAACTTCCTTGCGGACTGGCGGTACTGAACGCATTTCTCTGATCTCTGCTTGCAACTTAGCAATAGTTTCTGCAGCATCCTGGTTACCTAGCCTATGACATGCAACTTCCTTTTGCAGTACTTCCAATGCTCGATTTGCTTCATCTCCGAGCTGCTCCTGGAGATGTTCGAGTTTACGAATTTCATGCATGAGTGTAAAAGGGGCAGCCAAAGATTGCCTCATTGACTGCCTTCCCATTGTGTTTCTTGTTCTTTCAGCACGGACAGGTGCTTTTTCTTCAAGGTTTGGAGATAATGTGCCAGAGAATGAGAGACATTTCTTCACAATTGGACTAACAGATTCAGGTGGTTTCAGTCCCTGGTTCAAGAATTCAATATTAGCACAAAGAGACCTTTACTTCACTGTGAATTACGCACAATGCAAGAAAACTTAGATACAAACCTGTTCCTCCTGAAGCTTTCTGCGTAACTCGTCAACTTGTGACTGTGCAAGATCCCTTTGACGCTTCAGATCCTCGATTTCCATTTCCATCTAAAAGGGCCAGTCAGTCAGTTAGTTAAATAAATGTTAACACTTAAATTTCATTTTCTTAAGGAAATTCATCGTTGATGAACCTGTTGAATTTTCCAATCTTTCTCATTAGCTGGCTCTGGGGTGCGCAGCTCTGCTTCCAATCTGGCCACTTCCTTCTGCAGATGCTTGACAAGCTGTTTGTCGGAAACAACCTGATATTTAAGGTAAGAGAGAAGTTCAAAATTTGTGTTAAAAACTTACAAGATAAAATGAGGTACATCTCATAAAAGAGGTACACATTCACAATAGGTTTTAAAGGCAAGTTACTGAGTGTACCATGTTCACTTGTGCATTGTTTGTGACTTCCTTTGCTCGGGTAGCAAAAAAGAGAGTGTTGCGAGATTGTTCAACGTGACTAGATGCAGGGCTAAGCGTGCATATTATCGCAGTACGGGCATTCCCACCAAGTGAATGTTGCAATATTCTTGTCAGTTTTGAGTCCCGGTAGGGTACATGACCACTTCTTTTGCCCACACTACTTACAGGAAAAAACAAAAGAAATGAACCAATCAGACTGGAGAACTGCAGTGACAAAATAAGTTATCAACTCCAGTAAGCTGATATAGACGGGTATGTCATCAGCATAAACAATGAGTTAACTTTCATCACAGAACTAAAGAAGCACAAAAATACTTGTCCATGCTTTACACTGCACAGTGACAGGGATGATGAAATAACTTGAACAAGAAACACAGTCACATAAGTGAAAACAGACCTGAGCTTTCTAATTACGGTTGTAAGAGTCATCAAACTGAGATTGATATGGCAGCCTTCCCTAAGCCTGGCACCATCTGCATTTGTCTGTGAGGCTCTTTCGCTCCCAGCCAAATCAACAAAGTTCTGCAGCACAGATATATTAATGATAAAGGTGTCTCTATCTCTCTTAAGTGTCCTCTAAAACAATCAAGGAGGAGGTTAATTTACCAAGCTTGCTACATAAGACCTCACGCAATCAGAACTTTCACGATGAGTGCTTTCTATTGTCTGCATATGATAAGAAGTTATAGTAGTCCGTTTAGAAAAGTTGTTGCTTAGGAGATTTCAATTTGGGAACACAAGACTTTCGGCACACAATTGAGGACTAACCAGTCTTATTATCTGGTGGGATCGTGAGCTCGTATCGTTTAAGGCTGTTTCGCCGACTTGCCTCTGAGCTGCAGATTTAAGTGGTACATGTTGAAGATGGATTTGCTGGGGAAAACTAAAATAAAGCAAGATCACGTCGAAAAGAATCAAAATTCTTACCCTCACAGATACTAATTAAATGCCTCAGATGCTGGTCATTGCTTGCTGTTTCTTCCACCAATTTCTCAACGACAGTCCCTTTCTGCAAATTAAAAAGATATCATGAAAAATTGATACAGAGAGTAAAGGCTATAAATTTGAAGGCCCGTTAATTTTTGCTCAAGTTTACCTCTGGATCATCAAGAAGCTTGAGATTTCGACCAGATTCAGAATTCAATAGGTCCCTGACATTTTCATTGTAGATCTCCAGTCCAGATATTCTTATTCTGAATTCTCTTTCTGGGGTCTATGACAATTGTCAAATGACCAAAAATAAAATAAAAAATCAGCAACAGTTCCAAGGATAATGGCACTAAGAAAGACTGTAAATTTTTGTTTTATTTCAAAGCTAAAGAAACTAGTATAAGACATGATGTATTTGCAGAAAATACAAGAAACAGGAACTACTTGACTTATCATTTATTACTCATCTAGGATAAAGATCATGTAAACTACATGCTTCAAATATCTCAAAGTATAACAACTCTTTTCTACTAATTCCAGTAATCCCATTTGTGACGTGTCTTCAATGACCTTGGAAAATTCTGACATCAAGAAGTATCAGATGACAATAGCAGTTGCTCAAGAATGATGAAGCTTACACTCATTATATGGGAATATATGTCGTTGACAGCTTTCTCAGTAATTCCTCGCATTGTGTAAGTCTTCCCACTGCTGGTTTGTCCATATGCAAATATGGTTGCTGAGATGCAAAGAATGGAAATTAATCTATGATCAAAAGGTTTCCAAAAGCTACAGATGTTCATATAAAACCTCCCTTCAGAGTAGGGGGAAGAGAATTACCATTTATTCCCATCAAAGAGGATAAAGCCACATTCTTTACTCCTTCCTCATACACGGCTTCAGTTATACTATCTGGACCGAAGACTTTATCTGAGATAAAAGAAAATGTACATTCTCAATCAGATTTTATAGAGTCTAAATTGAGATAAGACAACAAAATGACAAGAACATTTAAAGCAGTGAATGTGTCAATTACCAAATGTGAATGAAGCTGGTTGAGCAGCACGTTCCTGAGGCAGTGATCTATAAATAATTGTGTGATCATCAATGCATTCCCATGCAGCATGGTCCTTGGCTGAAAGCTCCCTTTTGTTCAAAGGCCTTAATCTTACTGTTACAACGATTTTCTCCTCTTTAGGTCGATGTCCACTTGGCGTGGTTGCTGGAGTCCTTTCTATCTTTGAAGCTGGAGTACCAGGAGTTCTAACCGTCATCTTCACTAGAACTAGACTAGTAATCCTCCAAAATGAACTCCAGCTGAAAAATGCAAAGGCCTGTTGACACAAGACTGAGATACTTGAATTCTTAGATGTCTTGATGATCTTATTGTAAAAAGAAAACCAATCACACTCTGACTCAGTGCTAGAACTTGTAAATATCCTTATACAGTCAATTATGATTAGGAAAATAGTTGTCCTGTTTTGTTGGCAAAGGTAAGATAGGTTAGGTGTGGAATACGACAACACCATACTGAAGCTATTCTTTTGTGACAATGAGTAAAAACTTGATAAAAGTATACACATTTAAAGATTATGGTTCGAATTCAAGACACTAAGTGAGGAAACACCCCTAGACCTCTACATCCTCCCCTCCCAGGCACTACAAAAATTAAAACCCAAAATTTTAAACTTTATTTCTGTTTATGAGGCATAGAAACACACAAGATGAGCATATCTTTACAAGTGAACCTAACATTAGTTAGATACAACAAAGAGAGAGCCTTACACGAAAAAGAGTAACCAAATCGCTTAGATCTCAGTCTACTTTCCTATTCTCCACTTCGACAACCGATTAAAATAGTAGGCCTTCCTTATTTGACAAATAAATCTGAATCTCGCTAAATTACACCAAATTCAAGTCACATTCACAGTAAGCACTAACTAGAAAACAAATCAACAACAACATACTCATTGTAATCCCACAAATGGAGTCTGAGTAGGGTGGTGACTGGTGAGTAGAGAGGGGGTTTTGATAGACCCTCGGCTCAAGAACTACTTTACTACTACTACTACATAAGTGAAGATCATTGAGCGAAATAAGGAAAGAGAATCTAACGACATGAAGTAGCATTTGCATCTTAGCACCAATTTTCGCCTGAAATTGAAAAAGGAAATACAACACAGAAATTGTTTCTGGGATTTACCTGTAAGGAACAGGAGAAGATTGATTTGCGCCTGAGATCTGAGAAGACAAAATCTGATTGAGAGAGAAGAAAGGGATATCGAAATGGAAAGAGTGTGAGCTTAATGGTGTGTCTCTCTCTTTGATACCGTCTGTAAATTGGGGGCTTTTGAATTTCGAGTCCCCAACGGCTAGTTCATTATCTCGTGTTTAAATGGACTTTTCGTTTTTATCTCGTTAATATATCGCCGATCTTGTGGTGCAGCGCTCTAGTATCAACGGTTTAGTGACTCCGTCATTTGTAAATTAATTTCTTTCCGACAAAAGAGACAAACTGATGGGATATAATTTGCTTTGATGCCCCTCAATTTAGGGGGAATGTGAACTTAGACTCTCCCTTTCCTAATATATTTCTCCTACTTTTTGTTTTCTCTCCTCTCTTTTTTTTACATCTCCTTTTCACTTTAACTTTGCCTAGTATCATATAAATGTCTGTTCTATTTCATTCTTTAGTCCTTTTGTGATACTTAAAAATTTGAGTGATTTTCTTATCATTAAAAATTATAAATTGAATTAAAAAAGGACAATGAGAAAGTTGAATAACCATCTAATTAAAAAGGAAAAAGTAGAAAGCCCATTTAAGATTTCCCAAGCCCAGAAGAAAGCCCATTTGTTTTACTTATGTAGAAAGACGAAAGTAGGAAATGCGTGATTTTTTGTTACTAATCAAATTTCTCTTAACTTTTACTATCTTTTAGCAGAAGAAAAAAAAAATACTCTTTTTGACATTTCTGGAAAATATGTTATAGACGAGAATATTTCAGAATAGTATTTGTGGAAAATAGCAATCCGTGGAAAAATCATCAATACAAGCAGCCCTCCCTTCGTTGTCCATAAAAATTATCAAAGATCACAATATCCATTAGTCAAAACTGGATTATTTTTTCCACTTGGACATTAATTAGTTCAATTGAATAACGCCATCTACTCTTCAACTTTGTGATTTAGAGGCCGGGAATATACCTTTCATTATGGTTGGAAATTTGAAGATTTTGTTTTTGTTTAGGTCGGATTGATTTAATAAAAAAGTTTGAGAGGTATATTTGCCCTATGTACTTGGCAAAACTTTTCTAGTACCTGCATATTCTCCAGCCCACCTAGTGTCTCTTTGATGAGTTCTCACAAATGCATGATCAAAGCTTACTTCTTTCACTCCATCATCACCATCCTATGCTGCGTGATCACGTCCTCGCCATCCTATGGCCAAGAGGATAAACAATATTCCACTTGTAATAGCTCCTACACCTGTGGGAATATTCAAAATATCAGCTTCCCTTTCTGGGGTGGCGATCGACCTCAAGAATGTGGTCTTCCACAATTCGAGCTCAAATGTGAAGCCAATCAGGATCCCCTTATACATATCGATGGTCATAATTTCCGCGTACTTGACATCAATAGAGACAATCAAACCATGAGAATTGCACGAAATGATCTTGAGGATGACATTTGTCCTGATAGATTCGGTAACACTAGCTTAAATGATGCCCCTTTCCGCTATGGTCCTAACTATATGATGCTCATCCTGTTCTATGCTTGTCCTTTCGATATACCTTCTGAATGGAAAATTTTCACCTTTAGCTGCAATAACACTGGAGATTCCAGTCATGGTTTCTATCCAGATCAGTCATTTATATCATTCTGGGGACCAAAGTACGGGAGTTGTGAGTCTAACGTCACGGTTCCTGTGTTGCTATCAGCATTTAATCGGTTCCAAGACCAAGGAAGTACGAAAATATTGGAGCTATTGAGGCAAGGGTTTGATGTGGTTTACAACAAAAGCCCAGTATGTATGACTTGTGAGAGATCAGGGGGATTATGTTGGTCAGAAACAGATTTTGCGGAGCCAACTTGCCTTTGTCCGGACCGAACTTACTCTTATTACTGCAGTTTAGAACCAGAACAAGGTGTGTTCCATCTCCCTATTCCCTAATCTAACTTAGTTCTGCTTACCAAATATTACTTGAATTCAATTGGCAGCTAGGAGTTTTAGTACTGAACTTCTGAAACCACTATTTTTTTTCCTGTTGAAATAAATACCATGATGAAATGCAGGGACGTCTCGACCATAAAGCCACCAAAGCAATGGCTTGGGGCGCTAATTTTTTTGGGGCCTCCATTTTCTCTCAAAGATATATATATATATATATATATATGTGTTAAAAAAGATTCATGTATTGATAAATTTGAAAATAATTTTTTGTATAGAAAATATAATTGAGAAATTGAATATTTTGTTTAGTTGATTGTAGTGTCTTTTCTATATTCTTATGTGGCTAGTTAATTGTAGTATTCTTTCTAATTTCGTATGTGGCTATCTATGTTGTTGTCTAGGTCATTTATATTTTGACGATTATCATGAACCCACAATATTGTGTTTGTATACTTACTTTTCTTTATTCTCCTTTCACTATTTTTTATTCTTTCATTATTGAATATTCTTAGGTCTCTCAAACGTTCAAACATTCTACATTATGTGATATCTATTGTTGTGTGTTTATAAAAAGATCAAATTTATTTTTGGTATCTTATTCATATTTCAAGCTCTAAAACTAATCAACACTATTTTAATAAGTATTATTCATTAACTTATCAAATTCATCACTACACTATTTTAATATCATCATATTTAGAGCCGTCAATACAGGCTAGACCCGTTGGGCCGGCCCGGCCTAACTCTTGATTTGATAGGGCTGAGCTACGATTTTTAGAGCCCATTTAAGAAAAGGGCTTTTTAGCCCGACCTGAATAAGTCTGTCAATTTGTGGGGCTTGAGAAATATTGATAGGGCCGGTTCGTGGGCCAAATAAAAATTAATTTAAAAAATAAAATAAAATAGAGTTTTAAAAATAACAAGAGTCTAAACTCAAAATTTGTTTAAAGTTTGAAATATTACAATTTAAATACAAATTATGTTTATAAAATATGAAATACATAAAATAAAATTTTCCTAAAATTTCCAGGGATTCACTACATAGGCCATAGCCTATGGAATATTGTCATAGTTTTTGTGTATTTTTATGATCACTGGAAAATAATTAGGTTAATATTTCTATTTAGCTATTTATGCTTTTATTTTGAAATCAAACTTAATAAATATTATAAAGATAATTTTATTTGTGTATTTGATTAGCAAGTAATAACACTAACACCATGTAATATTGTCTTGTCGATATTTATGATAATATTTTTAAATTATAATTTAATTTAAAAAATTATAAAAAAATATATTTTTAAGAAAAGAGGGTTTTCCCGGCAAAGCCCGTATCTCACGTACTTGAGGGCTGGATCGACCATTTTCTGGCCCACACAAAAAATAGGCTAGCCCGGCCTTACCCGTCAAATTTCAAAGCATGTATGGATTAGCCCGGATGAGGCGGGCCAACCTATATTGACAACTCTAATCATATTTTTAAAATTTTGAGTCATGTTTTATTATTCCGACTGTTTTTTTGGAACTTCAGGATAACCCGCAGCCACTACAACCTCTGCAATTTGGTGAGCACTCTGTGATGAGCACTTTGTGCGCAAGGGGTAAACCCTCATGTAATAGCTTGTAAACCACACTAGACAAGCCCTATGCGACAGACTCGACTCAGAAGGCATAGGATTACACTAGTATATTATAATTATTCAATTTATATTTATCAACTAAAAAAATTAGGATCTCTTTATAATGTTTGGCTTAAGGCCCCCAAACTTGTTGAGACGAACCTGATGAAATGTGTGATCATCTCAACTTAAAGCTTAAGTTATTAGAGAGAACACATTTTTATTAGTTAATTATATTCTCAACATTTTCTGCACTAGGGTCGAGATTATGCCTGAATAACAGAGGGCACTGTGGTGTGCGGTTAATGAATCCAACTCCAAAGCAGAACATGTCCAGTCTTACACGTTTGACTATAATTCCATTGGACTAAAACAAAATGTTCTTCCTTCGTTATAGATGTTGATGATTTGTTATACTACCAGAAGATCCTTTATTATGGTTCTATATCAATTGATCACTTGTTTATCTCTGCATTACAGGCAATAATAGACATATCTCGGTGAAGATAGCCCTAGGTAATTGTCTTTTTGACCTTGTTCATGTTATATTGTCCCCACAACATACAGATGAGACTCTTTTTTCATCTGGTTAACAGGTATCTCTGCTGCTGGGATTGGAATAATATTAATCTGCTACATGATCTACTGGTTTGTCTTTAAGAAATCATCTGCTACATGCCTTTTGTTACCAAAGCAGAGGAGGGAACATCAGAATGTTGAGGCCTTCCTCAGGCAATATGGATCCCTAGTCCCTAAGGTATACAGCTATTCAGACATTAGGAAAATGACAAATTCACTTCAAGAAAAACTTGGACAAGGGGGTTATGGAGGGGTCTATAAAGGTAACCTTAACGGCCGTCCTGTTGCTGTAAAGATTTTAAATTCTACCAAAGGGAATGGAGAAGACTTTATCAACGAAGTTGCAAGCATCAGTAGAACTTCACATGTAAACATAGTTACTCTGTTGGGATTCTGTTTCAATGGTCGAGAAAGAGCTCTTATTTATGAATTCATGCCCAATGGATCACTCGATCAACACATCTATGGTGAAGATTCTAAGTTGGGATGGGAAAAGTTGTACAAAATTGCACTTGGGATAGGTCGAGGACTGGAGTATTTGCACCGAGGGTGCAATGCACGAATACTGCATTTCGATATAAAACCTCACAACATCCTTCTTGATGAAGACTTTTGCCCCAAGATATCTGATTTTGGCTTAGCTAAATTATGCCTTCAGAAAGAAAGCATGATATCAATGTTGGAAGCAAGAGGAACCATTGGTTACATTGCTCCGGAAGTAGTCAGTAGAAATTTTGGAGGCGTCTCACACAAATCCGATGTTTACAGCTATGGAATGATGGTTCTTGAAATGGTTGGAGGAAGGAGGAACTACAGTGCTGAAAGAAGTCATCATAGTGAAATATACTTCCCGCGTTGGGCTTATCAACGTCTTGTGACAGATGAAGACTTGAATATACAATGCATCACGACCAAAGAAGACGAAGAAATTGCTAAGAAGATGATACTAGTAGGCAGGGGCGGCTGGTAAGCTTTGGAAAAAAGACTTTGGCCTTAGGCCCCCAATTTTAGGGGGCCTCATTTTTTAGTTTATTAGGTAGGATTAATTTTTTTAAAAAAAAATAGAATTAAGACTCCAAATCCAAACAGGTAGGATTAAACTAATAAATAAATAAATTAAAATTAAGAATCTAAATCCAAACGACATTAATGAGGTGATTTGATATGACTATTATTTTTTACCTTTTCAATAAAAAATAATATGTACTTTATTTTAATTGTACAAGTTATCTTTTTTTTTTACCTTATTCTTTTTCTAATTTTATTTTTATATATTCTATCATTGTCTCTTCCTCTCTTCTATTTCTTCTCTCTTTTCTCTTTTCTAATCTTACATCTCTCTTTTATTGAAAGCTTAAGAATTTACTTGTTCTATTGATAATTTCAATTTAAAAAAAATATAGTTTATGTTTTAAATTTGGAGAAAAATATATCGTAGCAGCCCAATTCATTTTCGAAAATCAAGTCTTCATAGTTCTTCAATCCGGTAATATCATTCTAATTTTTAATATTATTTTTGTTTGGTGTCTTATGTTTATTATATTTTTTTATTTGATATTGTAAATAGTGTTTAAAATATTTGTTAGATTTTAATATGTCAACTAGAAAATATGAATCCAGTCATTCAAAACTTAAAAGAAAAGAAAAGTCGATAACTAGATAAAATCTTTAAAATGTGCTCTTGATAAACTTTTGAAAAACAACGTTAAAATTAAATCAAAAAAAAGTTGGGGAATGCTCTTTACAAGAACAAGTCACTAGCTTAATTAGTTGAAGTTGAGTTAGATAATGATATAAACCAAAAAGAAGAAGGAGAGAAAATTAGTGAAAAGTCGGATGTAGATTCCCAAGAAAATCAAGAACTTATAAATGAAATAAATAATTATACTCCTAAAAATATCTATTATCCTAGTCAATGAAATATTGTTGATACAAAGTTAAGAGACTATTAGTAGAAAGGGACCAATTAGAATAAAATCTTATTTAAGATCAATAATGTCTCAAGAAAGATTAAGTGGTTTGGTTATATTATCGATTGAAAAAGAATTATTAAAAGAGATTGACTAAACAAAAATTATTAACAACTTTGCATCTCAAAAAGTTAGAAAAATAAAATTAACATATGTTTATATATAATTTTTAATTTGTTTTTGAAGGCCTCTAGTTTGATTTTGGCCTTAGGCCACCAGCGGATTTGAGCCGCCCCTGCTAGTAGGCTTGTGGTGCATTCAAACTGATCCCTCACAAAGGCCACCAATGAGTAAGGCAATTGAAATGCTTGAAGGTAACTTAGAGGCCATCCAATTTCCACCAAAGCCTTTTATATGTTCTCCCACGCAATCAGAAGGATCATCGATGATCCCTTTGGGGAAGCCAACAAAGCCCTTTATATATTCTTCTTCGAGTTCAACACTTGATTCTACCGAATATTTAGTTATGTAATCTTTTATAAATTTGTTTTTAATTTTATGTCCTTCGAGAGTTGAAGATTTTAAAGAAAATTAGAAGTGTATTATCAGGTAGGGGCGGTTATTTTTTAAAAATTATACCATCCTAATTTTTCGGGTTTTTTTATAATACATAACCAAAATTAGATTTGTTAAAATCATCCCAATAATATCGGTTTCTCTTCGCTATCGGTATGGTTCGATTAATTTTCGGTTTTTTTTTTTACTTTTTTAAAGTATCACCTCAAAATTATTAGTGTGTTCTTGAAGAAATACTAATTCTTCACCAAGAAGCTAAGAATGTAAAACTTTGTTACTATATTGTTTGATCTTAAGCTTTTAATAGGATTGTTTTCATAGGTTTTGCCGTATTGTTTGATGACTTCGATTATAGTATTTTTCTTAAAAAACCTTATTAATGAAAGACTAATTAAAGGACAAAGGCCTAGAGTCGTCACCAAAAGTCTAGGACCTAGGTTATATTTATACTAGTAAAATTACCCGCGCTTCGTCCAGGTATTTGATATCACTAAATTTATATAATACTAATATTTAAAATCTATCACTCATTAAAACTAAAACATTACACTGTCTTACATACAAGATTACGTAGTAACGTACATTAATAATGTAAAGGAAAATGATAATTGTAACATCTTATCATTTATCCTTCAATCAATCATTTTTAATTTGATTTTATAATTTATCCTTTTGCCTCCCGGAAGTGTTACTATTTGATATTTTTGTGAAATTTGATGAACATTTACATGAGATATTAAATTTTATAATAAATAAATAATCTTTATATGCACTAACAAATACTTATATACAATAACTTTACAGAAACATAAACAACAAAGTTTAATACATGTACTCAAAAACAACAATTGATATCATAAGCATAAACTAATGTCTGTAAAAAAAATATACCAGGATCTATAACAATAGAATTAAACAGAAAGAAAAAAATTGAGCCCATTGAATGCACAGTGTCCCCTTAAGGAAATTATTCTCCTCTAGTACCCGAGATTTAAAGGAATAGATTCTCTCAGGATGGAACGATTCTATTCACAAGTGTATTGATATGAAAACAATGGTGTTAGTGAGCCACTCAACAGGAGCAAAGTACACAAATATTTAGTAGTGCAGAAGAAGAAAAAAGAAGTAGTTCAGAATTTTCGTTGTTTTAAAATGAGAAGAAATTTCTCTATTTATAGACAACAAAGGATTATGTGAATACATGTTTATTGTGCCTTATTAGAAATGTCACAACTCTTTGAAAAAGTTACAACCCTTCGTAAAGGTCACAACCTTACATAAAAGTCACAATTTTTCATAAAAGTCACAACTCTTCATAAAAGTCGCAACTCTTAATAAAAATCACATCTTTTAATGAAAGGGGAAGACTATTTTTGGAAATAAATAAATTTAAAAAGAAATTCTAGCTTGTGGTGGCGTTTTGTAGGCGGACCTAGGGTTCTATTTTATATAAATATATGATTTGAAAAATGTTAGAAAATATATTTATATAAAATTTAACATATTGTTAATATATAATTATATTTGCATATATGTAAGGTTATTCAGTTCGGTTTATGAATTTTTTGGTTTTCTTTTATAAATTAAAAAGACCATCTCAATTGTTCACTACGATATACACCTAAATAAAAATCCACAATTTTATTTTTAAAAAATGACATAATTCGATTCGATATGATTTGATTCAGTTAGTTCAATCGATTTTTTATATTCTTTTGACACCCCTATTATCAAACAAAATAAAAGTACATATGTGCGTGCGTCATGTCGTGTATAAATTATGAAAAAGAGTGCCGAGTCAACTGTGGTCAGCAGTGTTTTAGTGCAGAAGAAAAGAGAGGGGGGAAAAAAGGAAAGAAAAATTATATGGAGAAAAACATACAAAGAAAATTTTGAAAACAAAATATAAAATCCTACTAAGTAATATTTTGGTAAAAAGTTATACTAATATTATTATTTATATTGAGAATAAAATCAACCAAATGAACACAGACAAATTTCATATTTAAAAGTTTATGAATTTTAAATTTTAGTTTTTTAAAGATACTACTAGATTCTACTAACTTATATTTTATAAATATAGAATTATTTTTAAGACAAACATGAATTTGAGTTAATAATTGAATTTTGTCGAACGCTGTACCATAAGGGACACATTGTTCGTACTTTGTCGTCATTGGCACTTATAGTGGACAAACAATACCAAAATATTTCTACTCGTAGCAATAATCACATGGCCGCGTGTGATTTACGTGTATTTGTAATAGAGAAAAAATGTTCATTTTTTCATATTTAATTGGTTAAAATGTTACTTTTTGTCTTAATATATGTGACATTTTTCTGATTTTTAAATTCAAACAAATTTATTTTTGACAGTAATTTTTTTCATATATCTTTTATATATTTTGAATTGTCAATTATTATGATTTATGGTACTTTATATGTAGTTTACAAATATATAAATTTCATTAAAAAAAATTCAAAGATTTCATGCGCAAATTTTCGATCAAATTTAAATTGTTTGACTCTAGAAAAAAGAAAAGTATCATATAAATTGGGATAGAGAAAGTACTAAACATGTTTTTTCAAAAGATAAAATTCTTTAAAATGAAAATGATTTTCCTAATGAAATTAGAAAAACAAATTTCACAAGTGACATTTCAGATTTATTATCTCCGAACCCCGGCCTCCCCAACAACCAAAACCCCCAATCCCCTTCCCTTGACCATCCTCTCCCTGTCCTCTGTCCATAGGGGTGTGCATTGATCTTAGGCATATTTATATGCCTAAGTTGTTAATATTTGCCCATAAGTCGATTAGATTGAAGAATGATTTCTAGTTATTGGCTTGATTTTTGTTATACTTGTGATGGTTTTTTACACTTACACACATGATTAGTTGTTTCAGGAACTCTTAAGAAGATTGGAGTTGAAATGGGAAGGAATATGCAAAGGCGTGCAGGATTTGGCTAAGTGTGGAAGCACCTAAGCCTGGTGTACTGGCAGGCGCGCCGCGCCAGGCCCAAAAGTTCAGAGGGGTGTTGATGGCGCGCTGCGCCAATGGGAATTGCTGGCAACAACTGCTTGGCGCTCTGCAAGACGCGCCACGCCTGACACCAAAGTTCAGAGTGCGTTTCCAGGCACGATACGACCCTCTTTTGCCGACTTTTCCAAGTTTTAAACATTAAATAGGATTCCTAATTTGAGTAAGATTGGTTCCCAACTTTTCCTACTAGTATAAATAGATCCTTAGGGTTCTATAAGAGGTGATCGACTCTTGATTTAGTGTTCAAGGGCAAGAATTCAAGTTTGTAATAGGTTTTTATCCGTTAACTCTTTTATTTTCCAAAAATTGCATGAACTATTGTATTTTCTTGTTTTCTAATAGCATGAGTAGCTAAACGCCCTAGTTATGGGGCTGTAGCTATGAATTATGTGTTGAATATTTGAGGCTTTATGAATTGATTTTTGGTTGTCAATCCAAATTACTTATATATTCTTGTTTTACTATTTTACGCTTGCGCACCATAGAATAAATCTAGTGTCTAATCTTAAAATCGAACGAGGAGAGGTTAGATAGACCAGAGAATATAGAGAGCTCGATCCACCCATTAAATTGAGGTGATTAGTGTTCAGGAGTGACGTCCAGACGAACACCTTGCTTGGTTACGAAATATGATGAAATATACATGCTCGCCAGTTAGTTTATTTATCCCCGCTCAACGATGTAGTTAGATGGCTAACTGGGGTAGGCGGCGAGAGGTGAACCACTCGGACTATACTATCAACCCTATAAACCAGTAATTTGACAACTGAAGTGAATTCTAAGCCAATGATATGATGCATAATATTCAATGTATATTGCAGCCCTGGAAATGTTTTTAAACTTGCTTGAACCATATCAACAAAGTTGTTCACAATTGGTTACTTTCATTTAGTGCATAGTTATTAGTAGGTACTTAACTAAATCATCAACTCTTAAAAAGGTTACTTGGTTACTTTTAGTTGTAGAATTAAGTGAATATAAGTTGATCATATGTCCCTTGGGAACGATAACTCGTTTCTTAACTAATTTGTACTACTTGTGCGACCACGTACACTTGCGTGTAATTTGGGGAGCAACATGCATCGATCGGTTCGGTTTTATGAATTATCGGTTTAGTTTATCGGATTTTGGTTTTCGGTTTTTAAATACACTAAACTAATAACGAACCAATAAGATAATTTTTTATCGATTTTTGGTTTATCGATTTTGGTCCTTAACCGTTCAATTTTTGGTTTAACTAATAAGAATATGCTTATAAAACAAATATACTAATAAACTTGACACGACAAGACAATAATGTAACTTTACAAAAGTTCATAAAATAGAAACAATAATAACAAACATGAAAAGAACTATACATGTGTAACACAGAGAAATAAAGAGGAATATGATTCTTACTTTAGGTTTTAATGATTTGTATAATGCAAAGTTATGAATTCAAAGTCATAGCGAAGTATGAATTGATGGCTAAATGACAAAAACATAACTATTAAGATATTGAGATTAATATTTATTAATATGTATGTATATGTAAAAGTATTAAATTACTATAGTCTTAACTCTTAATGGGTTATCAGTTTACCCAATAACCCAATATTGAAAACCAATATCGAACCGATAATCCGATAATTTTTTTTTATAAAACCATTAAAACCGTTAACCCAATAACTCAATAGCAATAAACCAATAACAATTTTTTAGGTTCGATTTAGCGATCGGTTCGATTTTTGCACACCCCTATCTGTCCACCACCCTCGATCACCCTCCTCCCCCCTCTCTAATAGCGTTTTACTAGATTACATAAAAATACTTTTCAGATTTTAAACAAACCAAAAAAAATAATATATATATATATATATATATTCTTTCATGTTGCATGGGAAAACATTTTCTTTTATACCACTTTCTTTCGCAACTTCAATACTTTTAAAAGCAACCTTAAACACTCATTTTTTTAAGTATCAATTAAAGGTATGATCAAACGCTAGTTAAATTAACATTCAAATGTTGCCTCGTCTCTAATCTCTATTTCTATTTTTTAGTGCTACACTGCTGTAATCCTCTTTAATTACTTTCTGTACTTAAATTGCAATTTACAGATAGGACGAAACTCCTTGTATTGTACCGCAAAAAAAGAAGCTGCCTTGCAATTTCCTTCTTTTTTTTCCTCTTTTAGTTGACGTCGTAATTTGACCATCTTTTTCTTGTGCATTATTTTGAAATCATCTCACCTTCTTCCTGCATTCTTTATGTTTTCCCTAATACATAAAATATAGAGCAACTAAAGTCTTCAAAAGTTAATTCCACTAAAGTCAATACCTGTAATAAGAAATCCAACTCTCAATAACAAATGACAAAATAGTTTGGTGCCTATCCATTAGACTATAAAGCTTTACAACCTCCAAAAATTCAACATTTCATACTTCATGTTGACAAAAATATATACTTCTTTAGTTCTAATTTATGTGGTGATGTTCGAATTTTGAGAGTCTTATTACACTTGAAGTTGCAAAAGTTTATTCTACTACTAACTACTATCTCATGTATACCAATCAGCTTTGCAATTTGTTTGATATCAATTGATCATGTTTCAAAATCAATCAATCTCCTTCTTCTATTACTTTTTTGTGTCTCTGTTTTTCTCCTTCGTCAAATCCAGTGCAAATAATGAAACTTCCTCTTACGCATTTTGTCCTAAATCAACCTGCAATGGAGTTGAAATTTCATATCCATTCTGGAGACTTGACAATTACAACGCCAGCGCTCCTCAGTACTGTGGTTATCCAGGATTTGGAATCAATTGCTCAAAAGATCAACCGCTTCCGATTATTTACCTTCCAGGCGATGCTTTCTACGTCAAAAGTATAGATTATAAAAGCTATTCTCTCGCTCTAGTGGACGCTGATGTTTTCAACGTGAAATGCCCTAGAGCACGTCACAACCTTACATTGGAGAAATTGCCGTTGAAGTTTTCCGATTCCGCTTTGGAACTTACTTTCTACTTCAATTGTACGGAACCTCTACCTGATTCTCTTCCCGCAGAATGCTTGAAATCAGGTGGAAACAGTACGTATTTCTACGTTGGGGAAACTAAGCCAGACGATTTGAACTGGTTTGGAATTTGTGAGGAGAAAGTTGTGGCGACAGTGACGGAGAGGAGAAACTTCCAGAACGATGATTGGATCGGAGGATTTGGTGCGGCCTTGGGAGAGGGTTTCGTGCTGGACTGGCGGAGCGCGTCAGAGTGCGGGCAGTGTGAGGAATCAGACGGGAGGTGCGGTTATAACAATTCAACCCATAACCTTTTGTGCTATTGCCAAGATGGTACCGTTAAGTTTAAACATTGCAAAGGTACACCCAAAACTCTTGCTATTTATCTTTCCTCATTCTTATAGAACATTGCATTTGCCACTATATTTTCATAATTTGCTTAAATCTAGCTATAATTATCTTATATTTTTTATATAAGAAAAATCGAATCCCTTTATTCTTACAATTTGAACTCAATTTTTTAATTATAAGTGAAAAAAGTTGTTGTCACTGAATCAAGGTTCGTAAACCTGTCTTAAAGTGGTAAGTCAGGATAGGCTCTATAAATTTAGAGGTCATTTGGTTGCGAGTTGGGAAGAGAGTTATTCATGCATTAAAATTAGCATATAGGTTGATACTCCCTCTGTCCCTAATTACTTATCCACTTTTAAATTGTCACACCTATTAAGAAAACAATAATTGATATAGTGAGTTTATCATTTTATCCCTATTAATTATGAAGTAGATGAATTAAAAACTTAAGATTTTCAAGAAGTTCTACATTTTTCAAAGTAATAAATTGAGGGTATAGTGGGAATTTTTTTTGTCATTTCTTGATTTGTCAAAATGGACAAGTAATTAAGGACAACTAAAAAATGAAAAGTGGACAAGTAATTAGGGACAACGAGAATTATTGTTTAATACAAAATTTAGCACGTCAAATATGATGTGTAGTTATCATTTTACAATCTCATATAAATAAAATATGTATAAATTATGAGTCAATTATATCATATTTAATGAAATAATTAATGTGTAATTAATCTTTGCATTATTAAAACTTCCATAATCTAACCGACGACCGAACAACCTCTTATAAAATAAATAAATAAAATATAAAAGGGTTACAGTCCTACTTGTTTGTTCAAGAATATTGCTACGAAGGTTTGATCACTTATTTTTTTCTTTTTCCAACTAATGCTATTTAATTTAATCTAGAAAAAGTCCAATGTGGTGATTCCATAGTTGGCATACGTGTTTAGTCATTATCCTATTATCTTATTTGATACGCCAATCAGCCAATGGTATCAAGTTTTCTTGAATAGCTGATGTTAGTATTTGACTTTAATTCTAATTTTTGCTTACTTTGAATTCAAAAGAATCAAAATTCATAGTTTATTGCGTCTAAAATCTGAAAACAGATTGAATTTTCCGCAAAGAGAGCCAAAAATGAAGGGCAGTACTGCGAATATACTTGAATTGAAAGGCCCATTAAAGATTGGGCTAGCAGCTAAGGGTGTCAAACTTACCCCAAAATAAAGGTCCCGCCCAATTCATAAAAATATAAATATTTGGGCAAAACTTGCGATTATGATTTAGTGAAGACAGAAAGCGGGTTGAAATTGAGAATTAAATGGGGATAAGTTGATAATTATTTTTAAATGGAAAATAATTGAATGAGTTACAATTTAGGAAATCTACCTAATTAGACAATCATCCTTACTATATTAAATTTCACTATACTTTAAAATAATTACATCACCACTTGCTCTTCCTCAGATAGATCAGTGTATATTTGATACTAGATACATAGATATATGAAATTATGAAACATATATACAGAGAAGTAGAGGGATGAGGGAGGGAAAGAGGCAAGATACATTCGCTAGATACAATGTATCTAGAAGAAATTACACGGTAACTATAAGCAACTCGGACAAGATACGTAATTATTGAAACTATCGATGCGCTAAAGTAATTAGCATCTATATTAGTATGTTTTATAAAGTTTCTCAATATATCAATATTAAATTATCTTAAGCTCAATCCATAAAAATATGAATAGACCGGGCGGATCCTTTGTTTTGGGTTTAGTTTGACACCCCTAGGCTAACCCATTTTAACCTATCCAATTTGGCTCATTTGACAGCCCCTAGGCTAGCCTATTTGTTTTAGGACAGATCCATGAAAATTAGGGAAGAAATTAGAAAAGATGACAACATTTGCGTTGGAACCTTACGCTTATGTGATGCAGTGCGAACTACAACTCAAGTCGCAGTTTCTCTCTTCAGCACGACCCAAAAGAACTTTTTATTATATATTTAAATAAATTCAGGTTTGTGAGTGTCATGGTCTAAAATAGCCTCTACCCCTTTTTATTTTTTATCTCCTGTAATATTCTGACTATCAGCTTCACAAAATGCCAAAGAATATTTAAAAACCTTAATAATATACACATTGTCAACAGGTGCAGTCAGGTTACGAATATGATGTGATTTTTGGAATTTTATATTCCAGGCAAAGAAAGAATTCTCAAACAGACATGTCCTTTTTCTAGTTCAAGAGTTTCCGCCTCTTTTCCTTTCTTTACTTTGTTTTCTTTCATCTAGACTTGTAATTTTTAGTCCGCGGAAAGTTTCAGCCTGTAAGGTTATTGAAGGGAAGTTACTAATAAGATTGGTGTAAAATATTTATCCCCTTTTTATTCATTTGAAATTTCTCCTTCTAGTTGTGAACAAATGAAACTTATTTTCGTCCCACTCGTCTAAGTTGAAAAGTAAAATTTTCTATAGTAAAATAATCACCGAAAAGTCTTATAAAACATGAGCAGCCATTTCTTTTTTCTTTTATAACAATTCTCAAGTTTGTCATCTTTTGTTAGTCAAAACTGGATTAACTTCGACACTTGAACAACTCAATTGAATCATATATTTTGCCAAACTCTTCTAATACATAGGTTCTCCAACCAACATAGTCTATCATTGATGAGTTCTCACAAATGCATGCTCAAAACTTCCCTCTTCCTCTGCTCCACTCCATCATCGCCTTCCTATGTTTCTTGATCACGTCCTCGCCATCCTATGGCCAAGAGGATAAACAGTATTCCACTTGTAATAGCTCCTACACCTGTGGGAATATTCAAAATATCATCTTCCCTTTCTGGGGTGGTGATCGACCTCAAGAATGTGGGCTTCCACAATTCAAGCTTGCATGTGAAGCCAATCAGGATCCCCTTATACATATCGATGGTCATAATTTCCGCGTACTTGACATCAATGGAGACAATCAAACCATGAGAATTGCACGAAATGATCTTGAGGAAGACATTTGTCCTGATAGATTCGGTAACACTAGCTTAAATGATGCCCCTTTCCGCTATGGTCCTAACTTTATGGTTCTCATCCTGTTCTATGCTTGTCCTTTCGATATACCTTCTGAATGGAAAAAATTCACCTTTAGCTGCAATAGCACTGGAGAGTCCAGTTATGGTTTCTATCCAGATCAGTCATTTATATCATTCTGGGGACCAAAGTATGGGAGTTGTGAGTCTAACGTCACGGTTCCTGTGTTGCTATCAGCATTTAATCGGTTCCAAGACCAAGGAAGTACGAAAATATTGGAGCTATTGAGGAAAGGGTTTGATGTGGTTTACAACAAAAGCCCAGTATGTATAGCTTGTGAGAGATCAGGGGGATTATGTTGGTCAGAAACAGATTTGGCGGAGCAAACTTGCCTTTGTCCGGATCGAACTTATTCTTATTACTGCGGTTTAGAACCGGAACAAGGTGTGTCCCATCTCTAACTTATTTTGTTTGCCAAAAATTAGTCGAATCTAACTGGTACATCTAACTGTCAAATAAGACTGCCAAAGAAGAGAAAAAAATCTATAGGCTGCCACGTGGACATCTAACTTAAATTGTCCATTCAAAATATCTATGAATTTTTCCCCATGTTTTGTTGAGGAACTCAAATTCTTTTCACACCTTCCTAATTTATTCCATCCCTTGTAACATTTCTTGGGGCATTCTTTATCAAGTTTATGAAGCCCAAATAATAAAATATAGTTACAGTTTGATTCACCCGGCGAGATAGGTATATCAAAGTTTGTGAACAATGGAGGTCTCAATGCATTTTTAGAAAAAGTAGTTCATTAGTTTAGCAACAGTTTAGCCATGGATTCAATTTTCAAGGAATGAGAACATCCTAAGGGATTGGTTTTCAAGAATTAGCTGAGATATATGATAGAATGGCCATAAAAACACCTATGATATGTGATAGAATTTCCAGAAACCAAAGATCCGAAGTGATTATCTCAAGATTCATGATGATAAGATGCAGAGTATACAACAATGGAAGAAGAAGATGATGAATTAGAGAGGAGATGTATGAAGATACATGGGATAAGCAAATAAGAATCTTCGCATTATCAGTCAACACATCTAATGTGAATAATGCTCATACATCAGTATTTAAAGCTACAGGCTACAGCCTAACTAACTTTGACAGAAAATATAACTAACTTTTAACCAACTAGCTAATTAGTTACTAACAACTTAATTAAACGTAATTGAACAACTGGCATATATGTGTAACTTGACACCCCTCCTCAAGCTGATGGTTGGAAGAGGTTCTTCAAACCAAGCTTGGACATTAAGTATTCGTGTGGTAATCTGCCTAGGCTTTTGGTAAGTAAATCAGCCAACTGCTCCTTTGTAGACACATGTTGTGTTTGAACTAGATTTTGAATTATCTTCTCCCTTACAAAATGACAATCTATGTCGATGTGTTTGGTTCTCTCATGGAATATTGGATTAGCTGCAATTTGAATAACAGTTTTGCTCTCACAAAACAGTTGTACTGGTCGAGTGATGCTAACTCCCAACTCTTTATATAATCCTTCTAGCCACGTTACTTCAGCCACAGCAGAAGCCATGGACCTGAACTCAGCTTCTGCAGAACTCATTGCCACTGTGTCTTGTTTCTTTGATTTCCAAGACACTAAGGCCTTTCCAAACATTACAATGTATCCAGTGACAGACCTCCTTGACTCAAGACAACCTCCCCAATCAAAGTCACAGTATGCCTTTAACTTGTCTGTATCTTCTGAGGGCATAAGCAAACCAAGCCTTGGCTCAGCTTTGACATACCTTACCACTCTTAAAGCTGCCTCCATATGTGATTGTTTGGGTTTGTGCATAAATTGACTTAACACTTGCACTACATAGGCTATGTCAACTCTTGTCATTGTTAAGTAGAGCAGTCTTCCAACTAGTCTTTGGTATGGCCTTGCGTCATCCAGAACTCTGTCAGTGTCTACTGTTTTTTAGCCCTTTACGTGAGCATCAAATTCCACAGAGGTCAATTTGATATTAGCCTCCATAGGTGTGTTAGCTGGCTTAGCTCCACCTAATCCCATCTCAGCAATCAATTCTAGAGCATACTTTCTCTGACTCATGTGGATACCCTGCTGTGATCTGGAAAATTCCATGCCTAGGAAGAACTTCAATTGGCCTAAGTCTTTCATCTTGAATTTTAGCGTCAGATCATTCCTGGTTTGTAGAATTATCTCTGAACTGCTGCCAGTGATAAGTAAATCATCAACATAAACTAACACTACAACAATATGAGAACCTATCCTTTTGGTGAATAAGGAATAGTCAAAATGACTTTGATAGAAACCAAGCTCTACTAGAGCTTCAGTAAGCTTCTTGTTCCATTGTCTAGGTGCCTGTTTCAGACCATATAGGGACTTGTTGAGCCTGCACACTTTACCAATCCCCCTCTGACTACCAAACCCCCAAGGAACATGCATATAAACCTCTTCATACAGATCACCTTGAAGGAAAGCATTATGAACATCCATCTGAAATATAGGCCAGTGTTTAGCGGCAGCCACTGCCACCACAGATCGCACAGTGACCATCTTAGCAACAGGAGAAAAAGTTTCGGTGTAGTCAAGGCCCTCTTTCTGACTGAACCCCTTAGCTACCAGCCTTGCCTTATCAGTTTATGTTGATGATTTACTTATCATTGGCAGCAGTTCAGAGATAATTCTACAAACCAAGAATGATCTAAAGCTAAAATTCAAGATGAAACACTTAGGCCAATTGATGTTCTTCCTAGGCATGGAATTTATTATCCAGGAGAGTACTATGGCATTGCACTTCTCCCATAGATCATGCAAAGAAGAAAGAAAAGCTTCTCTAGGATGCCTACCATCTACAAATCCTAATTTGCTCTTCCCCAGTAAACCCAGACGCATCGATCGACTCTAAATCGCATAATTCTCCGGACCAGTAAGCTGGATCGAAACCAGAGAGCTTCTTGGTGTATCACTTGGGTGAAGAAACAATGGATGATTATGGTCAATCTCTACTATATGAGTAACTGCTGGTGTGTTCCCAGTTTGATCCTCAATCGCCATGAATACACACTTTGAAGGTCAGGCTAGCGAGTCACAATTCAAGCAGAATGAAAAATGAAGCGGAATTACTACTAAATTGAGAACTCAAGCTCTGATACCATGATAAGATGCAGAGTATACAACAATGGAAGAAGAAGAAGATGAATTAGAGAGGAGATGTATGAAGATACATGGGAGAAGCAAATAAGAATCTTCTCATTATCAGTCAACACATCTAATGTGAATAATGCTCATACATCAGTATTTAAAGCTACAGGCTACAGCCTAACTAACTCTGACAGAAAATATAACTAACTTTTAACCAACTAGCTAATTAGTTACTAACAACTTAATTAGACTTAATTGAACAGCTGGCATATATGTATAACTTCACACATGAAAACCATAAATCTGGGAAAGGGAGAAAACCAATACTTCTGTACTGAAGACTAGTATTCTGCATTTGCAAGTCACAGTCAGGGTATCCTTTGCTGGTAGTCCTTAAAGCATGTGGACGTGATGACAAAATAAAACAACTTTTTCCCACTCTATTTCCATGATTTTACTTCTACCAACCTGAGATTTGAATACTTCCTGAATTTCTTTACCTTTCTAATTCTTTTTGTCTAATCCGTGATTGAAATCTCTAACTCTTTTGCCGCATCTGGAACGTCTCTATTACTCAGTAGGTGGTGAAGGTGGACTTCAGATGTTATTGAGACAAAAAATATTTTTCACCTTTTCGCCTGACTTCAGGATTCAAGCTTTTCAAAATGTAGTTTAACAACAGTTATTTTCCTTGTTTCCTTCTCTTATCTGGTTTTTTTTGTTTTCTCCATTTGCAAATTGCGCCAGCAATGCGACAGATCATTGTTTTGCGATTATTCATACTGAGCTTCTAGTGCACTATAACTATGCAGTAGAATCATGCCAGAATTATCCGAAAATGGAATTACCCACAACTTCTGCAAAAGTGAATGAAGCTAAAATGTCAAGATTGCCTGAATAACAGAGGGCACTATATGTGGTGCTTGAATAACAAATCCAACCTCTAAATGGAACAACGTTTTCATAGTAAATTCAGAAACTTAAAGTCCAAATCCACGTTTGAGTATGTTTCCATAACAGACTAGAAAATAACCACATAATTCCTTTAAACAGTAAGGTGATAGTAGTTGTATTTATGTCTTTATGATACTACTGGAGATATTTTATCGTGGTTCTGTATCATCTCATCACTTGTTTATGTCTGCATTACAGGCGATAAAAGAGATATCAGAGTGAAGGTTGCCGTAGGTAACGGTCCTTGACCATGTTCATCTTATGATTATCCTTCTCTTTAGCAATGATCAAGAACTTCCTAGTCACATATTTCTCTCTTTCAGGTGTAGCTGCAGCTGCATTCACTGCCATTGTGGCATGTGTAATTTTCTTTCTCTATTATCGTCGACAGAAGAAAAGTCATGCTGGTTCGTCTTTGATATCCAGAAGTATCCTTTCCTATCCCTCCTCAACAATGGACCCTGAAAAATCTTCTCACTATTTGGGAGTTCATGTCTTCGACTACAATGAACTGGAAGAAGCCACAAACAGTTTTGATTCCAGCAAAGAGCTAGGAGAAGGTGGATTTGGCACGGTATATAAAGGTAAGAGAAATTATCCTGAAGTGGGCTTTCTCTCACTGCCAACCTGCTACTAAGCCTAAACATTTGATCTGATTCATTAACCATATGATTGAACATGACATGTTATAGGTAAACTTCGAGATGGGCGTGTTGTTGCTGTAAAACGTTTATATGAGAACAACTACAAGAGGGTTGAGCAATTCCGAAATGAAATTGAAATCCTCACTCGTTTGCGCCATAGAAATCTAGTTACCCTTTACGGATGCACATCTCGCCATGGCCGTGAGCTTCTTCTTGTGTATGAATATATTTCCAATGGTACTGTTGCTGATCATCTTCATGGGGAATTCTCAAAGCCTGGATCACTTTCATGGAATACACGAATGAGCATTTCCATAGAAACGGCAAGCGCGCTAGCCTTTCTCCATAATTCAGAGGTCATTCACCGAGATGTAAAAACTAACAATATCCTCCTAGACAGTAATTTCTGCGTCAAAGTAGCTGATTTTGGGTTGTCTCGGCTTTTCCCTACTGATGTTACACATGTCTCAACAGCTCCACAGGGTACCCCTGGATATGTTGATCCCCAGTATCACGAATGCTATCAACTCACCAGTAAAAGTGATGTTTATAGTTTCGGGGTGGTATTAATCGAGCTTATATCCTCCCTTCCAGCTGTTGATATCTGTAGGCATCGACAGGAAATAAATCTATCAAATATGGCAATTAACAAGATTCAGAGCAACACATTACATGAGCTGGTTGATTCAAATCTTGGTTTTGACTCCAATGACTTGGTAAAGTTGATGATCACTGCCGTGGCAGAGTTGGCTTTCCAGTGTCTTCAGAACGACAGGGACTTGAGACCATCCATGCCAGAGGTTTTGGAAACTCTACTGGGAATTCAAAGTATGGGTAAAACAGCAACAGAAATAGGGAAGCCAAGTCCCGGTGATGATGCTGGATTGTTGAACAATCACGCATTATCTCTCTCACCCGATTCAGTTATTTCAAAATGGACTAGCAGTAGCAGTTCAACAACACATGCTTCCAGTACTGGCTAAGTTTATGCCCTCAGTTTGTAGTTTTCTTGATAGCGATTCTTCAGCCACCTGCTCTATAGTCGCCGAAAGCTGAATTTTAGTGTCTTTCCTTTGAGTACTTTGGACCTTTTTCGATCTTAAAGAAGTTGTACATATCTCGTATGCAGTAATTTAAATTTAACAGTACTAATTCAATTCATTTCTTATATTCTTTAGTTAAATTGTGTAGATACTTTTTCAATTGATCATCTTTGTCATAGCAGATTACGAGCAAGTTTTACCAGGGTGAGTAAATCAGATTATATTTTGTGTCTGGTGTAGCAGGGTATTGCTGTTGAATGTATTTGACAAGAAAACTTTAGTCTTAATGAGCAAGATTACATTTTGTTGTGCCTTCATTTCTTTGCTCAAAACTTAATTATATACAACATATCCCGATTCCCGTGTAATCCCACAAGCAGGGTTTGGGAGGGTAGAATGTATAGATATCCTACCCCTACCTCGTAAAGATAGAGAGGTTGTCTCCAATAGACCTTTGGCTCAAGTAAAGCATTTCAAAGCAGTTTGAAAAAGAGAATACATAAATGAAAAAAGTAACAACAATGAAGTAGAGCCCTGTGTAAAGCAGTACGTACATAGCATACAAAAAAAGAGCAGTAACAAAAACGAACTAGCGTAATAACTGAAGCACAGAAAAATTGATGATAACAACAATCGACGAACAAGAAACTACAAGATGAGTGCTAATACTATAAGTTTGAGTAAATTGACATTGTTGAATAGTTAAACTTAACAGGAGACAATCATCCGGTACTGCATAACCTGTAGTGGTGGCAGGCACCGGTAATAGGATTAGCTACCGGTGTTTGCCATCAATGCAGGTAACTATAATTTTTCAATTTAATTTTTAACTGTTCATGTTCAATTGCTTGATTTGGTGTAAATACTAGGTTTTGTATCAGCCAACTTCAGAACAATTTTGGAAATTTCATGAAGTTGTAGAAGGGGTTTTGTAAATAAAATAAACAAGACATAACTGAATGCATAATCAAAGTAAACATTTGCATTAATTTGTTCATTTTCAATTAAAATGAACAATCACTCTCTACAACAGACAATTCAAATTTGAATCTTACAAAGAAATTGAAACATACTTTTGCATACTATTGCCAGACCACACATCTTTTACAAAGGGGTGGCGCGACTTCTACAACAATTTTCAGCCCTTTATTGAGCAAAATTTTGTTCCTACACACTATGTACATTTACCTGTAAGCATAAATTTCATTCCTTCATTGTCTTCTGTTTACAAGAATTCAAGTTAACTTCTATATGCTGACAGTGTAAAATTTAACACAATTCTCTATTAGAGGATCCATCTGAAAAGTAACTACCACCGTTATTATCAGCAGGTGTATCAAATGTAGTTAGGATTACCAATCCAGTCATTGTATTCGACTAATTGTTCAGATGCATCTGTCAAAATTGTGTTTCGTTGATAGGATCGTATCATTGGTTGTTGCTGCTGATGAACATTTGGATACTCATTCACCATTGGTTCTCCTGTTCATATGACAAAATCATTATATTATGTATTAGTAGTAGTTAATAACCAACACATTGTACTAAAATATAGAAGCAAAGTGTGTTGACTCTTGCTAATAATACCAAAAAACTTCTGCTTTTTGAAAAAAAGACCTCTTTATATAATCTTGCTAATAATTCCAAAAACTTGTGCTTTGTGCATGGTGGACATATGTGATACTATTAGGAAAGCTTAAACACATTAATTATGACCTAGTAATCAATGAAATGGATCAAGAACCATAAGGTTTCATATTTAAATTCATAATAGGTTTATTTCATCATCTGTTCAAATTTCGATGGACAGAGTTACCCAATATCTATGCTGATGAAAAAAGTAAGGAATAACTCGTGAGCTGGCTCAAACACCACAGTTTTTTTTTGTATGAAGAAGTACCTTGAGTTAGTAGTGCTGGCTCATTAACTAGACCATCAACTTCCTCTAAAGAACTCCAATTGCCATAAGCCTCCTTCACCAAATTCTGGATATAGGCCTATTAATTAACAGTTGCACAGATATTAGCAAAAGTGTTCAAATACAAAATTTACAGTATCTCAAGAATCAAACTCTCAAAGTGCATATAAAATCATACCTTTTGTATTCCTGTTAAGTCACGAGTAGGGTAAATTTGCCCATCAATAACTGCCCTAACAAGTTGACAAATTGGAGTAAGGATTAGAACGTAGTTTGGTCCACGGGCCATGAATAACTTTGAGCCCATCTCACAAGTTTTTGCATGCTTGTATGTCACTTCCCACATTTTATCTGACATTCCAGTTCCCAGTATCTGTATATATAATCACACAATCAATTAAGAGATCTTTGTATTTCATGTTTAATTTATATATATGTTTTGTGTATGTAGCTAGAGGCTTACAGTTCTAATTTGTGGTGTGTCAATAGTAGCCAACTTCAAGAAATCTTGTACAGTGTTGATGCCTTTTGAAGAAAGCTTTTTGCGGAAAGTTCCATCTTTTCCAATCTTCTCAAGACGCCACACTTCATCTCCTAGTGCTGGTGGGTAATGTTTTTTGTACACTGCAACATATTAACATGACACAAACTTAGTCAAATACATGCTATAACATACTTTTTTTTAATAGAAAAGGATCTGTACTTGAACTATGCCAAATTGAACTTTTTTGTTCTTTGTTAACAATTTGGTCCAAAAATAGATTTGGTAGCACATCAGAGTCTCTAAGCTAGTCCCGACAAGAAGGATTTGCTTAGATGGTAAGCATTCTCTACCTCCAATCCAAGGTTGTGGATTCGAGTATCAGAGAGTAAAAAGGTAAAGTGAATTAGCAATAAAATACAGTATCCACATTTAAAAAAAAAAAAACTATTAGTAGTATAATACTACTATAATTTGTGGAGTTCTGGATGTTTGTTCAGTTAGAAAATTAGTTTTGACTACCAAAAGAAATTATAATGAAAAAAAGAAGAGATTGCTTACATTCTCCGCGGTGATCTTTAACCACAAACGATTCAGTAACGGCTTCTGTAATTCGAACAGTAGTTTGATTATTTCCAATTTGAACCACTTTTGCGCCAATTCTGAATTTCCGGCTCCGAATCCAGCTCGAATTGTCAGTAAACTCGATTTCCCCAACGGAAACGACGCCGTCACGCATCGTGAAATTGAGTTCGCCGGTAAGCAATGGCCTCTTTCCGGTTCTCTCCTTAACGACGTGTTTGTCGAATTCTTCGCGAGACCAATTAGTTTCAGTATCTCCGGACGGGAAATCTCCGTTAAGTACGACGAGTTCTACTTTGATAGGGTAAGGTAAAGTCGTCGGAACCATGCCTTCGCCGCTTGTATCCACCAGAATAATTTGAAGACTCTGGCCGTCGTTGCCGGCGGCGACGACTTTGCTTCCGGTGAATATTGGTTGCGAGAGCTTTTTGTTGAAAATGAGACGAAGATTCGATGGTTCTAATGCTTTGATTCTTAGTGAAGGAGATCTCGTTAATGAACGACATGAATAACGCCTTAGTCCATTCTCCACTTCCTCAAGAATCTGCAAAATCAATTTCACGTGACAAAGTTAATTTCATAAACTTATCGTCAAGATAAAAATTTAGTAATCATAAGTGAAATTTTAAGCCCTTACCACTCGACGGAGCATCGGTTCCAAAGCAGAAGACACGTTCTCTAGGAAATTCGCCTTCACTGCTTCCTTAATAACACTACAAAAAAAAAGAAAAAAAAGGATTTACTATAAGTCAGGTAATCGTGAAATTAAATATGTACAATCAATACGAATTAATTGATATTTGAAAAAACGGAGACGTACGAAGCGAAAGAAGGTGTAATAGATCTCATGCGTTTGTAATTCGGTTGGTTCGGATCCGGATTAGAGTTATCTAAAAACCGTTTAGCTGCTGCCATTTTTGTATTGAGGAGTAAAGTGTGATAAGCTCAAGAAATTTTCAGTAGATGTGGGATGGGCAAGTATATGTATGCTTATATATAGAGAGGAAGAGTATCTAAATTAATGTAATAAGTGGTTTATAATAAAAAGGAATAAAAGCATAGGTTATAATTATTTGTAATATTAAGTGTTAAATTGGGTAATTAGTGAAGTTTCGAGGAATGAAGAAAGAAATAGCGTGGCAAGAGAGGGTTATTCCCAACTTCCAAATGATCTAAGGCAGCCTGATGTAACGACTTTAACGTCAAGCCCCTCTTCAAGTCAACGGCATAAAAATCCAAAAAATATAGTAACAACTTAATTCTTAATAGTTTAAACTTATGAGCCGGTTAAACTAGTTATTAAATATTTTTTTAACTTATCTACGTGTTTGATGACATTGAAAGACAGAAAGAGTATATAACTTACAAATCGAGATCAATCAAACGTCGTAAGTTCGTTATTTATTTTACCGCTTATAAACTTTCATAGCTTGTAATTTACAATCATAATTATATGTTTTTTAAGTTATTGATTATTGTGAATTTTAAAATTTTTTTACGTGCATGATTTCTAAATATATAGATTATTGAAATTTCATTTTAATACTTAAATGACAAAAGATCTTTGTCATTTAAATATTAAATTATTAAAAAGAAATTTCAATAATCTATATATGTAGAAATCACGTATATACACAAAAGTGTATGTATATCTATGTTTGTATTTCCTCATTTCCAAAAAGAATTATTTCATTCTTTAAAAAAATTTATTTACTTCACTCACCATATATAAAATTAATAAAAAGAACTCTTCGAAACAATTCAGCTTATAATTTCTCCAAAAGCAAAAAAAAAAAAAAAAAGGTATAGAACGGGACAAAAGAACTATTTGGTCTAACAAACCCTTCCCATAAACTATTTGTGCCAGACTTCTTTTTATCTTATAAATAACCACATACAAATTTTGAATTGTTTAATCCACATATTTTGGGTCTATTTTTTAGGTCATTGTAACTTATTATCTTTTATTTTGTGTTGATCTTTAATTATTATTTTTTTTACATAAAAATTAAAAATTCAATCCATTACATTTTTTTTTGTGAAATGAAAAAGAATGTTTAATACAATTATTATCAGTTGAGTGAATCGTAAAATAAATAATTTATCCCACTACACACATAACAAACACACACACACAAAAAAGTTGACAAGAAGAATGGGACAAGAGAAGCACAAAAAAGCCACACATCCCCACAAAACGAACTTCCAAACCCCACACTGCATTTTTTGTCAATTGAATATATTTGAATTATGTGTTGAACTAAAGAAAAAGATATTTTTATTTGACTACGTGGGTAGCTACAAGATAAAAGAGACAAAGACTTTTTGTTGATTAATAATACATTTATCATATAAGGACGTTACTTACATAGACTTAGAAAAAGGGGAAATAGGATACGAACCGCGTAGATGTATATATAGTTTACTTTTAATTCTTAATTAAGACTTTCTTGGAATTATCTTTTTTTATCGTATTTCTTTATCAAGATTAAACGTTTATCATCATGTCAAAAGTTATAACTGATAGCAAAAATGTAACTTTATTTAAGTCCATCAAGAGAGCGTTATGTTCGATCATGTCAAACGCTACCACTAATAGCAAAGACATAATTTTATTTCTTAATTAAGTCCACCAAGCAAGTGTCATTCGATCGTGACTCCAATTCTGACCACCCAATCCTTCGTAGGTCTAGCCATAGGCAGGATGTTGGCATCAATGTCCTTTTGTGTTGTATGTGATCTCTTGTAAATTTGTCCATTTGAAATAATTTTCATTTTTTACCCTATTATTATGTTTGTAATTTTTCGACTTTGTATTTGTTTTACATGTTTGATTTATGATATACTTTATTTGTGCAAAAAATATCGGAAACAACTTACATATCAACAACCATAAGGTAGGAATAAAATTGGATACATAATCCTCACCAAATCATATTTGTAGGATTAATATATTGAATATATTGTTACTGTAGTATAACATTTTTGTATAGAGAAAATGATTGCATATGTCCACTAATATATTTTAAATATAAGAAAATAACTTTACAATGGTCTTTTTTTTCTTTCAACTGATCATCTCTTAGAGCTGAAATTAACATTTATGTTACACTAAATTCAACAGAACTTGAGGTGGCTATATTACAAGAAAAGTTTTGGATTTGATCATAAAAGCGGATTCAAAATTTGAAATTTATGATTTTGAATAACAATTTGAATCTAATAAACATTAATCAAACCCATGTAAAACATCATATATAACTTTGCTCTTGGATTTGATTAAGAAAAAAACAGTACTGCCAGAAAGAACTTTGACAGTAATAATTGTGATTATGAGTTAGTCTTGGGAACTATTAATTAAAAAACTAAGAGAGGAAATGATTATTAAATTATTATCCATGTTATTTAATTTAACGTTTATGTTGTGTCTCCAACAAAATTAAAATAATAATAATATATATCTTGCTGCTCAAGAAACTAAAGTCATTGTACTATATATATACGTGCTTGTCATGTCATACTAGCTATTTATCGTATTCTTTTTAACATTATATAAAAATTTAAGGGCCCTTTAAAGATGTGATTAGTCCAAACTATTATGTATATATTGAAAATGATTTCAAATATAAACCCGTAAAATTGTTTCGGTGTGAAATGAATTTTTATTTTATCATCATGAATTTCTTCCTCCATTTTATTTCATTGGCTCATGACGTGACACTTCCATATATATATAATAGAAGTGGATGGCCCGTGCTAGATAGCAAGTGTGACACATATATGAAGATTGTATATTAAGTACATAGCAAAGAGTGACAAATAGATATATATCAAAATTATATATTAGTTGTTGGAGCCAAGTTTTATAAGATAGGTATGTACATTTTATTTACATAAGTAAAAGGAAAATAGTGACATATAAGTAGTAACGAAGAGAATATTTTAGGATTATAATAAGCATTGATGTTTTTACAACCTTATAGTTAATTCTCTCTCAGGAGTAAGGGTCAAACCCCTCATTGAAGAAATCAGAATTTATTACTTTTTTTTTGTATGACATTATTTTTCAAATTTTTTTAAACATTATTATGTTTAAAAATAGTTTTAACTTTAATGATTTTAATTTATCAAAATCTTGTACATTAGAACCTATAATTATGGACCCCAAATATGTTGATATAGAGTTTTTTTATTCCAACGTAAAATTTCCTAATATTTCAAAGAGTAAAAAAAAAGTATATCAATATTTAGTTAAATTACTCCACAAAAATCAAATAAAAGAAGTATATTTTTGGTTAAATTATACCACATAATTTAAAAGAAAAAATGTATTGTTTTGCCCTTTCTTTCCATAACGTCATTTTAATAATAAAAAGCAATTCAATATTTTTCAATAAGAAAAAAATCTTATTGATCTTGCAAAAGTATTGAAAGTTCAGTAAAAGAAAAAAAATTACTTGCAAAGGAAAACATGCTATGATTTCTTATCTTTTTACGTTGATATATTGTGTGTGGAATATAAACTCTAATAATTAAATATTGGTGAATTGTATTTACACCTCACAAAGGAAAATCTTATTTGAATACTTACATCGAGTTAATAAATATATACTTGATTAAATTAATTTGACGTTTTTCTTAATAAATTATTTATTAGGAGTTTATTTAAAAAATAATAATTTTATTAATTATACTTTAAAAATATAAATATGACTATTAATAATCTTATATAGTTATTTAATGATAAATATAATATTAAAAAATAAATTATTTTGAATATAAAAGCTAAATAATAAAAAAAATTAAATTATGTAACTATATTAAATTTAAACAATTTAATATGTAGAGAAAAAAATGGAAATATATAGAAACTCAATAACGTTATCTTACGTGTCAATGATAAAATTAAATGGACCCCACTATACTCAATGATAGAAGGCATAATCTGTAATTTAGTAGAAAAGTGTAGGCTTTTTTCTAAAGATGTTAAGAAGGCCCAAATAATAAGGCTGATAGTACAATTTTTTTTATGCAATACTTTTCACTTTGAAAAGTTGGAATGACAAAACTATCCTCACTTGCCAATTATATACACACCTTTTATTTTCATAATTTCCATTATTCCCTACCAGTTTTTAAAAAATTTAAAATCCCTTATTCTACTCCCAAATCTCAAATGTTTGATACATAAATTCTAACTCCCAAAACTAATGCTTATCCCTTCCTCATTTCACTCCACAAATCACTCCCGCACACCAAAAATGAAATCAAAATTTCAGATTATTTTTTTTAATTTCTCAAAAATAAAGTTCCAGATCATAATAAAAAAAGAAAGTAAAAACGAAACTAAATTTTCAAAAATCAAAATCCTTATTTCTAAAAAATCAAATTTCAGATTAAGAAAATTAAAAACAAGATCAAATCAAAAAAGCTTTAAATAAATAATAAACTGATTGAATCAGAAAAAAATTACAGGTTGACCTAAATTATGAAAAAACTCTTTTACTTTTTGGTGATGAAATTTTAAATTTTTTTACCAACCGATTGAGAATAACATGGAAGAAAGAAATAGGAAGAAGGATAACAACAAAAATAAAAACCAACTAATAGAAAGAAAATCAATTGATTGATATACCTTATCAATCACAAATTACTATATTTATGGAAAAGTATTTTGTCATTTAATTATATTAGAATTTTTTTTCCTGTATTTGATTATTTCATTTTTAAATAATATTTTAATTATTTCATACATATTATTAGAAATTTAATGTTATAAATCAAAAACTAGAAAATCGTATTTGATTTCCAATGTTTATACATGTCCGAGTTCTAAATCTATCATTGAAAAAAACGTTCAAAAAAGAGAAGGAAAACATTGAATCTGTCATTACACGATCATCACTGTCAAAAAAAAAATGTATTTCGTTTATTTTGATTCTTAAATTAATCTTTGTTAGTGTTATTACTGATTTGATACGTCACTGCTACACTTGTTTTTTGTTCTACGCATTTGATACTTAATTTTCAATGTATCTCGTTTATTTTGATAAAACACAGTATATCAAATTACGTATCTTGATACATAAATACATAAAAACTGATAAAATGATACATTTATAGAAACCATTTATTTCGGCTTACATACCACCTTTCTTTCGCAACCTTATTGTATCAGGTACATTATTATCAACTACAAAATAATACATTATATAAAAAAATGTATCTTATCAACTTGAAATCTTCCACAGTTGCATATTTATGCAACAACCTGTTAAAATTAAAGAAATTAGTGATACATTCCATAAAATATTTATTTCTATGTATCAATCACAAACAATCAAACAACTAAACTTATACTTAGTATCATGTACAAAATATAACTATAATCTGATACATACCCTCATTCTTGAATATTTTAATGTTTTTACAAATTACATGTATAATGTATCATCTATAAAGAATAGTATTTCACAAAAACAACAAGATACAAAAATAGTAATGTATCATGCTAAACATTTGGTCATGATACAATAATTTAAATTAATATTACATGTATCACACATTAACCTGTTGATCTCTAAGCAAACACTTTAAATGCAAAATTACTTATTTATTGTATCTAATTAATAGGATTATAGTACTTGTCAATTTATACAAGAAACATAAATATTAAAGTATCACATTGTATAGTAATCTCGAAAACACAAATAAAAAAACGAATTAACAACACAATGTATGTAATTCCATACCTCTGAATTATGATAGTCAGATCTATTCTACTATGAAATTAAAGATCTGATCTATTTTATACATTGCAAATCGAGGCTCATATTTTTTTCAAATTCTTGAATGTTAGATCTTTTTTTTTTCCAGATTCTTAATTGTCTCTGCAAAATCAAAACATTCATGGTGTATCTTCCCAATTTTTTTTTTATAATTTTGAATCAAAATTGAATGGATCTTCGATGAATTGGGAGAAGAAATTTGAAATCTATCACTTATGTATCGTTCATAACTCACCTTGGTTTTGCAGATTCTTGAATGTATTCATCATGTATCGGCTATTGTTTTCGACTTTTTTAATCTATTACGATTTGAGTAAGAATTGAAAGAAGAAAATTTGAATTGTTTGAAGCCAAACGAATTTGGAATAGAATTGAGAGAAAAAAAATTGGATTTTGAATTGAAGATGGGCGGATTTGGAAGAGAATTGAGAGAATAAAATTTAAATTTTGATTTGAATCTGTTAAGATTTGGAAGAGATTGAAATCAATTAGATTAGCGTGATTTGGGAAACTCACAATCAATTTTATATTCTCTTTCCTTTAAAGTGTAACTGAATTTGTTTTAATGTATCAAATTTAAATTTAATGTATCCGAATACATTGATTTTAAGGGATTTTTGTAAATTAAAAAAGAGTAGGGATGGATTGTAATTTAGATCCTTACACAGATTTATGTAAGTTATACGATAGTACAATTTTTCTAAGCAATACTTTTCACTTTGAAAAGTTGGAATGACAAAAATGTCCTCACTTGCCAATTAAATGACCAATAAGCAGCCATGTTGAAAATCACTAAATTGTCTCTTCTATATTAGATAAATATATATATACTAGATATAGGAACCCGTGCCAGCACGGGGCCCAATAAATATATATTTTTTTATTTTAATTTATGTCATATTATGGAATTTGAGAAGTTATTGAAATTTTTATATGATTTTAAAAATATTTTAAATTTTTAGCTATTGTGATTTGTAGTACTTTTTTTTAACATAATTTTGAAAAAAATATTTATTACTCTGTTTGTTCTAATTTATGTGGCACACGCAGAATTTTAAATACTAAGCATTTTTTATATGTCTCTTTAATATATTAAGTTGTTAATTATTGTATTTTATTGTACATTTTGAACCTAATTTTTTAATAATATATGTTATTTG
>JAJOOO010079609.1:0-36592 GCA_029582685.1 Solanum piurae
CTCATCGGTAAAGACATAACCCTTTGAAAAAGTCACAACTCATCAGATAAGGCACAACCCTTTGGTAAAGTCACAACCCTTTGAAAAAATCACAATCCTTTGGAAAAGTCGCAAATCATCGGAAATGTCACAACCCGTCAAAAAATCGCAACCCTTTGAAAAGTCACAACTCATCGAAAAAGTCACAATCCATTAATGTGAAAAGGTATCAACTTTTAATATAACATAATTAAATAAATTGAGTATTTTTAATTGGGGGTATTATAGTAATTCAACATTCATGTTTGGGAGTTCATGCTTTTAAGGTAGTATAGATATATATGACTGATTATAAGAAAGGTGAAAGTGCTCAACTTCTAATTTTAATAAAATATTTTCATTAACCACCAACAAAATAAATTATTAAAATTACCCCATTAGTTATACAATTGTAATTATGAATAGTCCAAAATACCCCTTTAGAATCTATTGAAAGAGCCTTTTATGAAATAAAAAGCTCTAGTACTCAAAACGATAAAATGGGTCGTTCCAAAGCGTAGCCGCACACAACTCTTATGTTTTAAAAAAAACTAATATGCACCAAGGATCGTAACTGAACACATGGTGGCATTTAATAAATTTTATTTTAAAAAAAGTGCAACTTCTCAAACAAGGACAACACCTGTCGGGGGAGGAGGTCAACAACTTGAATGTTCATGTATTCATTTTTCCTCTTGCTTATTTATGTCATCATGGGTCTCTATGAATTTGTCATTTGTAGCATTATATTGCATGGAGTTCTACACCGCTGTTTTAAACACTAACGGGCTCAATGGAGAGATGGTGAAAGACCTTCCAGTTTGTTATTGAAAGTAGTTTGTTTGTAAATGTCATATTTTGTAATTAATAGGGTTACTAATTACCGAACTTTACACCTAACATAGTCATGAATGGTCTTGGTCATTTTTTGTTGTAAAGGTAATATATTTGTAATTAATATATTTGTACCCTAACTAATCATGAATATAGTTATGAATGACCTTTATTTGGTTTGGAAAAAAACATTTTGTTTCTCTTTTTACTTTTATTTTTCAAAAAAGACCGTCACATTTCGAAAAAAGGTCAAGAAGATGTGTGACAAATCTGGTGATTCCGTTTGGAGAACCCTTAATTTAGAATTCGAGCTTTGTATATTGACCATTATTTGGCTATTTTTATTAATTGAATACATTTTGTGTTTGTTGCTAATATGTTATTTAATGATTTATTATTTTAATATTGTGTAAGTCACTAATTTTATGGAAACAAAATTTCCCAAGGAGCGTAACTACACACAAGATTTCTTTTTTTTTAGAAAAAGATTATATGAACCAAGTGTCGTAACCAAACACATGATGACATTTAATAAATATTATTTTTAGATAAAGGAAGGCTCCTCAAGTGCACACAAGACCAGCCATCGGAGGACGTCAACAACCGTAGTGTTCATGAATTCATTTTCCCTCTTTCTTATTTTTGTCACCAAGGGTCTCTATGAATTTTCCATTTATAGCATTATACAATATGAATTTCAATACAGATCTTTAAAGCGCCAATAGGCTCAAAGGAAAAAGGGCTGGAAACCTTCTAGTTTGAAACTGAAAGTATTAAAATTTAGTTTGTTTGTATTTAGTATTTTGTTTGTAAAGGTCTTATTTTGTAATTAATAGGGTTGTTAATTCTCTAACATTAGACTGAACATAGACATGAATGTCTTTGATCATTTTTTGTTATAAAATTCATATTTTTGTAACTCATATATTTGTACTCTAATAATTCATGATAATAGTTATGAATATCCCTTCTTTGGTTTGAAAATAAAAATATTTCTCTTTATCTTTTATTTTTAAAATAAGACCGTCACATCCCGAAAAAAGGTCATGAAGAGGTGTGATAGATCTGGTGACTCCACTGGATTTTTTATTTTTTTTTAGAATTCGAGCTTTGTTTATTGACCTTTATTTGACTATTTTTATTAATTGGATACATTTTGTGTTTGTTGTTAATATGTTATTTAATGATTTTTGCCTTAATATTGTGTAAGTCACAAATTTTACCCAAAAATAATTGCCTAGGAATGTAACTATACACAATAATATATACGAAGAATTGAAATCGAACACATGGTGGCATTTTTTTTTTTTTTTAAAAAAGACAACCTCTCAAGCACGCACAACACTAGACACAGGAGGAGGACTACAACCGGAGTGTTCATGGATTCGCGTTCGCTCTTGCTTATTTATGTTATTCGGGGTTACTATGGACTTTCCATATGTAGCATTATACTATATGATTTCTTTACAACTATTTAAAATTCCATCGGGCTTGATAGATAGAGGGGATACAAGACCTACGAGCTTGATACTAGAAGTAGTAAAATTTAGTTTGTTTGCATTTTGTGTTTATTTGTAAATGTCATATTTGGTAATTAAAAGAATTTTTAATGCCCTAACTTTAGACTGAACATGGTTATGAATTACATTGGTCATTTTATGTTGTAATGGTCATATTTTTGTAATTAATATATTTGTACCGTAATTATTGTTGTATGAATAATCTTTTTTTGGTATGTATGAAAATATTTTTCTCATTACTTTAATTTTTCAAAAAAGACCGTCACATTTCGAAAAAGGTCAAGAAGAGGTGTGATAGATCTGGCGACTGTGCTAGGAAATTCTTATTTTTTTTAGAATTTCGAGTTTTGTATATTGACATTTATTTGAATATTTTTACTAATTGGAAATTTTTATGTTTGTTGTTAATAAGCTATTTAATGATTTATTGCTAATGTAATACTCACTAACTTTACAAAAAAAAATATTTGCCTAGAACCGCAGCCGCACACAACACTTCTTCTATTTTTTTAAAAAGTACTACGCATCAAGAATCGTAATTGAACAAATGGTGGCATTTCATAAATTTTGTTTTTAAAAAAAAGATAGTTTCTCAGGCACACACGCACAACACTGGCCAGAGGAAGTGGTCACCATCCTGAGTGTTGATGTATTCGTGTTCCCTCTTACTTATTTCTATAATCGAGAGTCTCTATGAATTTGCTATCGTAGCATTATACTGTATGAAGTTTTATACTACTCTTTAATACGTCAATGAAATCATGGAGAGAGGGATGGAAGACTTTCCTGTTTGATACTGGAAGTAGTTAAATTTAGTTTGTTTATATTTTGTATTTTGTTTGTAAAGATCATATTTTATACTCCCTCTGCCCCTAATTACTTGTCCACTTTTGAATTGACACACCTATTAAGAAAACAATAATTGACATGGTGACTTTACCATTTTACCCTTATTAATTATGAAGTAGATGAATTAAAAATTTAAGTTATTCAAAAATTTCTACCTTTTTAAAAGTAATTAATTGAGGGTATAATAGGTAAAAAATAATTGTCCTTTCTTGATTTGTCAAAATGGACAAGTAATTAGGGACAACTAAAAAAGGAAAAGTGGACAAGTAATTAGGGACAGAGGGAGTAATTAATAGAGTTGCTAATTTTTGAACTTTAGACTGAACATAGGCATTCATGACCTTAGTCATTTTTTGTTGTAAAATTCATATTTTTGAAACCAATATATTTGTATTCTAACTAATCACGACAATAATTATAAATAACCTTTCTTTGGTTTGAAAATTAAAATATTTTCTCTTCAACTTTAATGATTCAAAAAAGGACCGTCTCATCCCGAAAAAGGTCCAAAAGAGGTGTACCTAATCTAGCGACTCCGCTGGGAAAATTCATTTTATTTGAATTCAAACTTTGTATATTGTCATTTATTTGACTATTTTTATTAATTGAATACATTTGTGTTTGTTGTTAAAATGTTATTTAATAATTTATTGCTTTGATATTGTATTAGTCACTAATATTTTTAAAAAATTGCCTAGGAGCGTAGTTGCACACCAGACATTTTCTTAAAAAAGAAATAATACGCACCTAGGATCATAACCAAACACATGGTGAAATTTAATAAATTTTAATTAAAAAGAGGTGACTTCTCAAGCACGCACAGGACTAGCTGGAGAATGTCACGACCCAGACCATCATGATTGGCACCCACACTAACTCTCCGGTGGGAGAACCACTACTATAACCAAACCCAAGCAACTAAACCAAAACTAAGGCATTTAAGTTACGGAAACAAGTTAAATACTAAGGAAATAAATAGAGTTCCCATAAACTCTAGAAAAAATCTAACAATAATGAACTAACATTGCGGAATATACTCCTAGAACCTCATGTACCAAAACATCTAACAATGAACCAAAGTCTAAACATGAAGGGTCAAAACCCCAAACTAATGAACTTATAACTATCTAGAACAAGTCCAAGTCCGAAATGGTGGACATAGATGAAAGAGAACCCATGGTAACTCTAAAGAATTGATTCAGCCTTGAAATCGAACGATCACTGATCTTCTCAGTGAGGTCTGTCAATAGCCGCTTGAAGATGTCCTGTACTCAACAAAGAAAGAGCAAGTGCAATATCAGTACACAACCACAGTGTACTGGTAGGATCACGCCGCTATCCCACTTAGTGCAACATAAGCAAGACATTACAACAATATAATCACATACATATATCGAACATATACAATATTATCAACATTTACCAACAACGAACAACTTTACATTTCTCAAGATACTTAATTATGACAAGTCATTGGTCCTCTCATGTAACCCAAACCCAAACAATTAGCATACCGGAATGTGGTACCCGATCCAATGTTTATGCCGGAACGTGGCAACCGATCCCATAATTATGCCGGAACGTGGAAATCGATCCAAGTTAGTTATGCCGGAACGTGTTAACCGATCCATTCAACATACCACAATCACAATCACAAGTATATTCTCATAATAATACTAAAAAGACATGATTCATGGCATTTATCATTCATCTATCCTCATTTACGATTAATGTGATCAATAATGCAACATTCACATACATACATGTATCATAATGAAGCAAGAGCAAATATACATCACACAATCATAGAATCACAACAACCACCTACCTCGAAACAAGCTTGAAACCCTAAGAAACTTGATCCTTCCCTTTTCGGATTCGTTTCGCTTGTTCTTGGTTTACAAACAATCATAATAATACGGGAATCAATAAACAAACACTAATTACCTGGATTACTAACAATTCTAACAACCCTAGATCATACCCATGATCCCAAGTACCCAAATTAGGGTTATTTCAACCATGGAATCTAGATCGAGACCCTCCCCCATTGGTAATTACCCATTCTATTACATTCTACGGATCGAAAAATGGATTCGGGGAGTGAAAAGCTTACCTTTTGCCTCAAGAAAGGTGGAAAACTATCAAGAGTCGCATGGGGTTCGTTCCTTAGCTCTTAAAATCAAAAAGTGCAGAATAAAGACGTTTTGGGGTTTATTTACGACCTTCAGTCGCGTCGAACCCGCCACAGAGGCCCTCACCCAACTACAGCAACCCCGCCCTGGCAGCAAAAATCACGCACAGTGGCTTGCACGGAACCAGTGAGCTATTTTAATAATTCCAAGACCCCTATTTCACAACACACCTTTAACTAACGACGCTCAGAAAAATATTGTTCACGCTAAGATCGATTCCGGGAGTTCTACTCACCCGAATTCAATTCCAGAAAGTCGTATGGATTCCTTAACGAATTATCTAACTACTCATGTAATCAAAATCATAAATAATTCACCCGATGGTTACCAGATTTCCTACACCTTAATGACTCTGATTTTGTCCAAATCTAGACTAGGATGGAAAATTTCAAGTTACTACAAAAAACGTTTTTCGACCCAAAAAAATTTCCCGTTGTCTTTTCTATAATGACGGAACCTGGTCGTTACAATAGATACTAATTTACCCATCACTCATTCCCGAGTGACAAACTTAGGAATAATAGGCTAAAGAAAGGATGAAGTAGTACTTGAATCGATGAAAAATTGGGGATACTTGTCTCGCATGTCCCTCTCGATTTCCCAAGTAGCTTTCTTAACTGAACGATGCTTCTATTGAACTTTCACGTACTTAATCTCCTTGGTCCTCAACTTATGCACATCACGATCAAGAATTGCAATTGGTTCCTCCTCATATTGAAGGTCCTTGTCTAACACAATTGAGTCCGACTTAATGATATAAACTCCGTCACCATGATACCTCTTCAACATGGACACATGAAATATCGAATGAACTCCCGAAAAATTAGGAGGTAAAGCCAATTTATATGCTACCGGCCCCACACATTCAAGAACCTCAAATGGACCAATGTATCGCAGACTTAGCTTACCTTTCTTGCCTAATCTCATCACCCCTTTCATGGGTGATACCTTAATAAGAACATTTTCACCGGTTTGAAATGCCATGTCTCTTACCTTATGATCCGCATACTTCTTTTGTCTACTCTGGGCTGCTAGAAGCTTAGCTTGAATACTACTCACCTATATTGAGCATCATTCACTAAATCTACCCCCAATGGTTTCACATCTACAGCCTCAAACCATCCTATGGGTGATCTACATCCCCTCCCAAAAAGTGCCTCAAATGGTGTCATATCTATGCTGGAGTGATAACTATTATTATAGGAAAATTCACACAAAGGTAGGAACTTATCCCAATGCCCTCCAAAGTCAATCACACATGCCCTCAACATATCGTCTAATACTTGAATAGTCCTCTCTGACTACCCGTCTGTATGTGGATGGAAGGTTGTACTAAAAGTGAGTTGTGTGCCCAATTCATCATGTAATATCCTCCAAAACTTGGATGTGAATTGGGTACCACGATCTGAGATGATAGAGAGGGGCACTTCATGCACCATCACTATCTCTTTCACATACACTTTAGCCAATTGTTCAGCATTATAATCTATTCTTACCGGTATAAAATAGGCTGACTTAGTCAATTTATCAACCGCTACCCAAATAGAATCAAACTTCCCCAAAGTCTTGGGAACACCAACCACGAAATCCATGGCTATCCTCTCCCACTTCCATTCTGGAATTGGCATTCTTTGAAGCAAACATGTAGGCCTTTGGTGTTCATACTTCACTTGTTGACAATTTTGACACTTAGCCACAAACTCTGCTATATCCTCTTCATGCCCGACCACCAATAAATTCGCTTCAAATCTTGGTACATCTTGGTCACCCCTGGATGAAGAGAATATCACAAACCATGGGATTCTATCAACAACTTTTGAATCAAATCATCACCTCGAGGAACACAAATTCTTCCTTTAAAATTGAGCATGCCTTCCACATCAAGAGTGGTCTCTTGTGCCTTACTAATCACAGTTTTCTTTCTAAGATCCTCCAAATTTTCATCTTTAAATTGTTTGGGCTTGATCTCATCAATGAATGTGGCCCTCACTTCAATGATAACTAACACCCCACCTCTTTCTGAGATTCCCAACTGCATGAACTTAGACTCTAAGGTCTGAATTTACTAAGCCAAAGGTCACTTGGTTATACTTAAGCAAGCTAAACTACCCATACTCACCGCTTTTCGACTCAAAGCATCTGCAACCACATTAGCCTTACCCGAATGGTATTGAATGGTGACATCATAATCCTTAAGTAACCCCATCCACCTTCGTTGTCTCAAATTCAGATCCTTTTGAGTGAACACATGATGCAAACTACGATGATCAGTAAATACCTCACACCTAACACCATAAAGGTTATGCCTCCCAATCTTAAGAGCAAACACTATCGCTACCAACTCCAAATCATGTGTTGGGTAATTCCACTCATGCACCTTCAATTGACGCAAGGCATAAGCTATAACATTCTTATCCTGCATCAACATAACACCAAAACCAGAATGTGAAGCATCACAATAAACAATAAAATCTTTACCTTCAACCGGTAATGCTAGAATAGGCGCGGTAGTCAAGAGAGGCTTGAGCTTTTGAAAGCTCTCCTCACATTTTTCGGTCCATTCAAATGGTATCTCCTTTTTGGACAAATTGGTCAAGTAAGTGGCAATAGAAGCAAAGTTCTTCACAAATCGATGTTAATAACTAGCGAGCCCCCACAAAACTCCTAACTTTCGTCATAGAGCTAGGTCGAACACAATTCTTAACCGCCTCAATCTTTTGAGGATCTACCATTACCCCTTCTTTCGAAACTACATGTCCCAAAAATGCAACAGAAGTCAACCAAAATTCACAATTAGAAAATTTAGCATACAACCTTTGTTTCCTAAGAACACCCAGAACAATATGAAGATGGTCGACATGTTCTTCCTCACTTTTTGAATAGACCAAAATATCATCAATAAAGACTATGACGAAAGAATCAAGAAATGGCTTTAACATCCCATTCATTAAACTCATAAAAGTTGTAGGCGTGTTGGTCAAACCAAAAGACATAACCAAAAACTCGTAGTGCTCATAGCGAGTTCTAAACGCCATTTTGGGCACATCCTCTGGCCTAATTTTCAACTGATGGTAGCCAAACCTTAGATCAATCTTAGATAAAACTGATGCACCTTGCAATTGGTCAAAAGAGATCATCTATTTGAGGCAAAGGATGCTACTTTCTAATAGTGACCCTATTCAATTGTTGGTAATCTATACACATTCTCATACTACCATCCTTTTTCTTACCAAACAAAACTGGGCACCCCATGGGGAAGCATTAGGGAGAATAAATCCCTTATCAAGAAGCTATTGGATTTGAGCATTAAGCTCTCTTAATTCTATCGAATCCATGTGATATGGAGAGATAGAAATGGGATGAGTACCAGTTTCTAAATCAATGCAGAAATCTATATCTCTCTCCGGAGGCATACCAGGCAAGTCATTATGAAACACTTCTCTAAATTCTAACACCACAGGAATAGACTCAATGGATGGGGTCTCAATCTCGACATCCCTAATATGAGTTAAATATGCAAAACAACCATGTCCTATCAATTTAATATCCCGAATGAAGGATATAATCTTAGTTCGCTTAGTCTTGTACACCCCTTCCCACTCTAATTTTTCCTTTCACGGAATTTTTAGAGTTACCGACTTAGTATTACAATTAAGCACAACATAATAGGGGGACAACCAAGTCATGCCTAAGATTATATCAAAGTCAGTCATATCCAAAATCACCAAATCAACCAATGTCTGAAAACCCATAAACAAAATAGGACAAGCACGATAGACATGCGTGACTATGACTGACTCTCCAACTGGGGTAGAAACATAGATAAGGGCATCAAGTATATCACAAATCATATCAAATCTTGAAGCAAATCTCACAGATACATAAGAATAAGTAGAACCCAGATCAAATAACACATTAGCCATTCGGTCACAGACGAGAATAGTACATGTGATCACTGCGTCAGACACCTCTGCCTCATTCTTGCCCAGAAATGCATAACACTGAGCCCTATCATCATGACAATCCACTTCCCTGCCTAGTTGCACATTACCCCTGCTTGCATTACCATTTCCTCTACCTCCATGACCTCGTTGATTACCTCCTCGCCCATCTTGTGGACGTCCTCTATAATTATTACCATTTCCCGCGGGTAACACTACTTTAGTCTGCTGCTGCGCGGAATCTAACATTCGTGGGTGGGGATAATCTCTCCTCATATGGCCAGGTTATCCACAATTGTAGCAAGTATGATGAAAAGTTGGTTTGTCGCCCGTTGAAGGTGCGACTCCCTAGCTATCCTGAATCAAATTATGAGATGGAGTTCCTGAGTAATTACCTTTAAAGGCGGGCATAACAGACTGAATTGTCTTGGCTGCAAACGTTGGCCTCCCTGAACCTCTAGAATAAGAACCTTGAAAGTTGCCTAAATTCTTGACCCTTTTTGCCAATGCTTTAGCCTGACCGTCTCGCCTCACCCCCTCCACTTTCTTAGCATAGTCTGTTACCTCATTAAAGCTCCTCCATGCAGAGGTCATTTGAACAGATAATACCTGCAACTCTGTATTTAGTCCCCTAATAAATAAACGGATCTTCTCATCCTCAGTAGTCACCAATTTAGTAGCATATCTAGACAAAGCATGGAACTTGGCCTCATAAGCAGCCACAAACATACCACCTTGCTCCAAAGCCATGAATTTATCCTTCTTACGATCCATCAAGGTTCTAGGCACATACTTTTCTAGAAACAGAGCATGAAATTGAGTCTAAGTAAGTGGAGGTAAAGTTCAAGATCTACATTCCATATAAGCCCTCCACCATTGCTTAGCCTCACCTTGAAGTTGAAATGTCACAATCTCAACCCCATGATGATGGACAATTCCCAACTTATGAAGCTTCTCATAGCAATCTAAGATAAAATCATAAGCATCATCATTCTCAGAACCAAGAAACACAGGAGGCTTTAGCTTCAAGAAATTAGTCAACATTTCATGCTCATTAACAGTCATAACAGAACCCAACAAAGGACGAAAGAAAACATCATTACCTACATTCCCTCCCACCTTGGGAACAGTGATAATAATAAGATGATTGGTGGGAGCTTGAGTTGCTTGAGCAGAAGGAAGCACTCCAGGACCAACCTACCCTTTCAGGAATGACATGATTTGGTGGGCTAACACTTGGTCTATGTGGGGGAACACTAGAAGTCTCAACTTACACCTCTTCCTCTTGTCCAACCTCCTCAACATTATCAACATTCTCAACATCAACATTCTCTTCTATCTCTTCATGATGTACTGGAGGGGCCTCATTTGGCGGATCATTTTTGACCGATACCCCCATCTCTAGCAGGTGATACTCTTCCACGACCTCTAACTTTGGCTCTTTCTCTATCCCTGCCTTGATTGCCACCTCTCGCTGCAGATTCCTCAGTTCGAGCATTAACGGGAGCTATGGTCCTGACGCCGTTGTATCTAGTGTTAACCATCTGCGGACAGAAGAGTGAAGGAGGTTAGATACCAATTTGAATCGCCAGATACCAATTGGAATCAAGTTATAGCACGAAAGGTGGCAAGAGAAAACAAAGAGATTTCCTAAAGTCATATAGCCTCTCGAAGAAAAGTAAAGGTTTCCCCGTACTATTCTGCGAGACTTTACTAGACTCATTTTGGTACATTGAGATCAATGAACCAAAGCTCTGATACCAACTTTGTCACGGCCCAGACCATCGTGATTGGCACCCACACTAACTCTACGGTGGGAGAACAACTACTACAACTAAACCCAAGCAACTAAACCAAAACTAAGGCATTTAAGATACGAAAGCAAGTTAAATACTAAGGAAATAAATAGAGTTCCCATAAACTCTAGCAAACATCTAACAATAATAAATTATCATTGCGAAAGATACGCCTAGAACCTGGAAGTCAATGTACCAAAACATCTAAAAATGAACCAAAGTCTAAACATGAAGGGTAACAACCCCAAACTAATGAACTAATAACTATCTAGAACAAGTCCAAGTCTAAAATGGTGGACAAAGACGAAAGAGAACCCATGGTAACTCGAAAGAATTGACTCACCCTTGAATTTGAACGATCACTGATCTTCTAAACGAGGTTTGTCAATAGCCGCTTGAAGATGCCATGTACTCAACAAAGATAGAGAAAGTGCAGTATCAGTACACAACCACAGTGTACTGTTGGATCACACGACTATCCTACTAAGTGCAACTTCAACAAGCCATTACAACAATATAATCACATGCATATATCGAACATATAAAATATTATCAACATTTACGAACTACGAACAATGAACAACTTTACATTTCTGAAGATACCTAATTATGACAAGTCATTGGTCCTCTCATGTAACCCAAACCCAAACAGTTAGCATACCGGAACGTGGTACCCGATCCAATATTTATGCCGGAACGTGGCAATTGATCTGATTATTATGCCAGAACGTGGAAATCAATTCAAGTTAGTTATGCCGGAGTGTGGCAACCGATACATTCAACACACCACAATCACAATCAAAAGTATATTCTCATAATCATACAAATAAGTCATGATTCATGGCATTTATCATTCATCTATCCTCATTTACGATTAATGTGATCAATAATGCAATATTCACATACATACATGTATTATAATGAAGCAAGATCAAACATACATCACACAAATCATAGAATCACAACCATCACCTACCTCGAAACAAGCTTAAAACCCTAAGAAACTTGATCCTTCCCTTTCCGGATTCCTTCCACTTGTTCTTGGTCTACAAACAATCATAATAACACGGGAATCAATAAATAATCACTAATTACCTGAATTACTGACAATTCTAACAACCCTATATCATACCCATGATCCCAAGTACCTAACCTAGGGTTGTTTCCACCATGGAATCTAGATCAAGATCCTCCCCCATCGATAATTACCCATGCTATTACGTTCTACAGATCAAAAAATAGATTCGGGGAGTGAAAAGCTTATCGTTAGCCTCAAGAATGGTGGAAAATTGTCAAGAGTCGCCTGGGGTTCGTTTCTTAGCTCTAAAAATTGAAAAGTGGAGAATAAAGATGTTTGGGTTTATTTATAACCTTAAGTCGTGTTGAACCTGCCACAACGGCCCTCAACCCGCTGCAGCGGCCCCGCCCTGGCGGCAAAAATCCCACCCCAGTGTCTTGCACGGAACTAGTGAGCTATTTTAATAATTCCAAGACCCCCATTTCACAACACACCTTTAACCAATAACGCTCAGAAAATACCGTTCACGCTAAAATTGATTTCGGGAGCTCTACTCACCCAAATTCAATTCCATAAAATCGTACAGATTCCTTAATGACTTATCTAACTACTCATGTAATAAAATCATAAATAATTCACCCGATTGTTACCAAATTTCCCTACACCTTAATGACTCCGACTTCGTCCAAATCTAGACTAGGTAGGGAAATTTCAAGTTACTACGAAAAAGTTTTCCAACCCAAATTTTTTCCCCGTTGACTTTTCTATAACGATGGAACCCGATCGTTACAGAGAAGGAGGTTAACAGTCGAAGTGTTTATGGATTTGTGTTCCCTCTTTCTTATTTATGTTATCGTAGATCTCTATAGATTCCTCGTATGTAGAATTATATTGTATGAAGTTATATATCGCTCTTTAAAATGCTAATGGGCTCTATGGATATAAGGAATGACAGACCTTTCAATTTGATACTGAAAGCAGTTAAATTTAGTGTGTTTGTATTTTATTTGTCAAATATCATTGTTGAAATTAATAAAGTTGCTAATTTTCAAAATTCAAACTAAACATAGGAATGAATTTCCTTGGTCATATTTTGTTATAAATTTTATATGTGTGTAACTTATATATTTGTATCCTAATTAATAACACTAATAATTATGAATGACCTTTTTTGGGTTTGAAGATTTTCTTTTCTATTTTTATTTTTCAAAAAAAGCCGTCACATCTCAAACAAATGTTAAGAAAAGGTGTGACAGATCTGGCAACTCCGCTGGGGAAACTCTTTATTATAGAATTTGAATTAGATATATTTTCCTTTATTTGATTATTTTTCCCTTATCGGATATATATATTGTGTTTGTTGTTACTATACTATTTAATTAATTATTATTTTGATATTGTATTGGTCACTTATTTTTTTTTAAAAAGAATTTCCTAAGGTTGTAGTCGCACACAAGAATTTTTCTTAAATAAAATAATACCTACCAAGAAGCGTAACAGAATACATGGAGGCATATAATAAATTTTAATTCAAAAAAATAAAAAACTCTTAAGCATGCAAAACACTAGCCGAAGTTGGAGGTCAACATGCGTAGTATTCACGGATTCTTGTTTCCTCTTTCTTATTTATGTCATCGTGGGTTTCTATGAATTTGCCATCTGAAGCATTATACTGTGTGAAGATGTACACTATTTTTTAAAACGTCAACGGGCATAATGGAAAGAAGGATGTAAGAACTTTCAGTTTGATACCAAAAATAGTTTAATTTAGTTTGTTTGTATTTTGTATTTTATTTGTAAAGATCATATTTAGTAATTAATAGGGTTTCTAATTCCCTATCTTTAAGCTGAATATAGTCATGAATGACCTTTATCATTTTTTTTTGTAAATATCATATTTTTATAACTAATATATTTGTATTCTAACTATTCACGGTAATAGTTATGAATGACTTTTCTGCGATTTAAAAAAAATGTTTTTCTCATTAACTTTTTATTTTTCAAAAAAGACCATCACATCTTGAAGAAAGTTAAAGAAAATGTGTGACAGATATGACAACATGCTGGTAAAACTTTTTTTTTTCAAAATTTGAGCTTTGTATATTGACATTTTGTGTTGGTTGTTAAAGTGCTATTAAATGATTTATTGCTTTAATAGTGTGTTACTCACTAATTTTACAAAAAAATATTATTTGCCTAGAAGTGTAGCTACACACAACACTTCTTTATTTTTTTTTAAAAACTAATACACACCAAGGATCGTAATTGAACAAATGGTGGCATTTAATTATTTTTTTTCAAAATGATAGTTTCTCAAGAACGCACAACACTAGCCAGAGGAGGAGGTCAACATCCAGATTGTTCATGGATTCATTTTCTCTCTTTCTTATTTCTGTCATCGAGGTCTCTATGAATATTCCCCTATAGCATTATATTGGATGAAGTTCTGTACCATTCTTTAAAATACCAACGGGCTCATTAGAGGGAGGGGGATGGAAGACCTTCCAATTCTATACCGGAAGTAGTTAAATTTAGTTTGTTTGTATTTTATATTTTATTTGTAAATGCCATATATTGTAATTAATAGGGTGCTAATTCTCTAACTTTAGACCGAACATAGTCATGAATGACATTAGTTAATTTTTGTTTTAAAAGTCATATTTTTGTAACTAATATATTTGTACCTTAACTAAAAACGATAATAGTTATGAACGTTCTATATTTTGTTTGAAAAGAAATAAATTTCTCTTTTACTTTTATTTTCCAAAAAAGACCGTCAAATTGCAATGAAAGGTCAAGAGCAAGTGTGACAGATCTGGCAATCTGCTGGGGAAACCCCTTTTTTTAGAATTTTAGCTTTGTATTATTTGACTAATTTTATAAATTGGATAAATTTTGTGTTTTTTGTTAATATGTAATTTGATGATTTAATTCTTTGATATTGTGTCAGTCAATTATATTACAAAAAAAATGATTTACTAGAAGCATAGCCACATGATATACCATGATTTTATGGTATTATTAATACATTTAACTTAAGAGTTGTGTGTGTCTAGGGCCATTTTGAATTAGAATTAATGTTTTTGTGTTATATCTGCAGGGAATAGGCTTGGATGAGGTTGAGAGAGACAACAACTGAATTTCTGCAGAAGGAGTCCCCTACGGACCGTAGGTCCATTCACGTTCCGTAAGTTGGTGGTGTGGATGGAGCATCAGGGAAGTGTTGACCAAGTGTGGAACTATGGTGGCCATTGACGGACCGTAGGTCGACCTACGGGCAGTCCTGCATGTCCGTCATTTGTATCAGAAGTATGAGTTCTAGTACCTGATGAAAAGATCTAAGTGTGGAGCCACGAGAGAGGACCCACGGACCGTAGATCAACCTACGGTCCATTCTGCAGGTCCGTCGTTTGTATCAGAAAGTTGAAGGTTCCAACCTCTGTAGAAAAAGTCTAAGTCTTGAAGCCGCGTCCAACAATTCATTTCCTTATTTTGTTTCCTTTTTGTTTGGGACTGTGTTTTCTATAAATAAGGTATGTAAATATCATTTTTGGGGGTTTGCCACTATTGTTTAACTTTAGTTCTTGCTGTTTTCTTGGGATTTAACTTGCAAACTCTACCAATTTGATTTCCTAATTTCGGTTTATAAAGATTCTTGCTTTGAATTTCAATTGAAGATTTTGGGTTTCCTCTACTCAAACATAAGTTCATGAATTCTCCTTCTAAAAATATGAATTGTGTTCTAGCTAATATGGGTAACTATATCCACAACTAGGGTTGTGGGAACCATGAGCGATTAACAAAGTATGAATAGTAACTAAGTATTTCTTGAATAATTTTATTGCATGCATTGATAATTCTTTCGTCAAGAAGTCTTTTTAACGGTGGTCAACGTTAGTACTCGCCTTGTTGCTACTTGCCGGACCAAGGAGGTAGTTAATAAGAAAAGATTATCAACATAGATTTAGTGTGATACTATCTAAAAGTCTAATGTCAATTGGTGCGAGGGTGAAAACTAAACCATACATTGATTTGATGTCTAATATGAGGTAAAGGTAAGAGTTAGTAAATTCTACACACGTAGCCGGACCAAGATGCGGGGTGAAATTCTCTATTTGCTTGACCAAGGACATAGATATACATAACTTAGCATGTTTGCATGTGATACACTAGTAAAGGATTACTATTACTAAGATCACTACATTATGAGCTTACGGGGAACACATACACCCTAGTTACTTTCTCTCATTGATAACAACTAAAGTTTGAATCTTGCTTACTTGTTCTCTAAACTACAATTGGTTATTTGTTACATAAAAACTCCCCCTTTACTTACTTGTCTCGGAAATAAGTTGACTAAATGAATATAATCATAAGTTAAGTTTAAGTCTAAACCATATTCCTCGTGGGATCGCCCCAACCTACAAGTTGGGTTCTTTACTTGATAACGATCGTTTATACTTCTTTAGGGAGGTGTAATTTGAGCGTATCAAATTTTGGCGACGCTGCCGGGGAATAAGGCTTTTAGATTAAGTTTAACTACATTATTGAATTTTAGTCAATTATTTCCTAATTTTACGTTTTATTTTGTTTTTGTTTTTTCAGGTTTCTACTCTAGTGTATGTCAAGTACACGGAGTCGAGGCGAACCACTGACCCCATACGACCCAGAGTTGAGCAAAACTTTGAGAAGGATAAATAATCAAGGGGTCTGTGATCACCCAATCATAGAGGAGCCTGACGACCAAGTGAATAATGGGAATGTTCAGGTGCAGGGTGATAATCTACTTGAAGATGCATTGAGGGTGCAAGCTCCACCTGAATCAAGACTGCGTGATAATTACAGGGTTGAATTCAACACTGTCAAATCTGAAGGACCCATAGTTCTCCCTCCGCTACCTTCAAGGCACACATTCGTGGCGACTAGCACTTTGATGCAGATGCTTACAGCGAGGGGTTTGTTTTTTTGGTATGGCTTCGAAAGATCCGCATGGGCATATGGCCAAGTTGAGGAGTGTTTGTAAGAGTTGTGTGGGGCGACTGGAGTTGGATATGAACGTTATAGGGTTGAGAGTCTTCCCTTTATCATTGATCGGTGATGTTGTTGTATGGTTTTATGAGCTTCTGTACAACTCTATTCATACATGGGATCAATTGCACAAGGTGTTCATGACCAAGTACTTTCCATTGTCAAAGAAGTTGAACCACAAAGATAAACTCAACAATTTTATGGCACTGCCTGGAAATTCTATGAGTAGTTCGTGGGACAGGTTCACTGCATTCATAAAAAGTGTTCAGAACCATCGTATCGATGATGAGTCACTGAAGGAGTATTTCTACAAAGGTCAAGATTACAATGGTAAAGTTGTGCTTGATACTATCGTAGAAGGATCATATGGTGAGTGCACTTTTGAGGAGATCGCTGAGAAACTGGAGAAGATTTCCCGAAACAATAAAGCATGGATCACTCAAAAATTAGACACTGGAAGGAGCACTTTTGCAGTTCAACCTGCCGATGATATTCGTAAGGTGATGGCTCAGATGAGGACCAAACTGGGGTTGGTGTTGAATCATGTGAGCGGAGGTGCCGAAAAGGTAAATGTTGTGAATTATTTGACTAGAAATCCACCACCGCCTGTTGAGGAATGCTACTATGAAAAGGATATTTATGGAGTGAATGATCAGACAAGGGATTTCCGAGCCAACGCCCAAGGTTCCAATTTGGATAATTGGCGCTAAGGTCAAGGAAACCAAGGTCGGAACTATGGTAACTAAAATCGAGAGGGTCAATATGTCCGAGATGGAAACAACAATCACGACAACAACTACAACCGAAACAACTATGGCAAGAGAAACTATAGGGTTGGGCCATATGTTCCTCCTCAAAATTAGGAATTTGGCAATAGGGAAGCTAGGGTAGTATGTCACGGATTGAGGATATGATGTAGAAGATGAAGAAGAGGTTTGATTCGACTTATGAGAATGTGAAGGAGATGCGAAACGACTTGTCTGGCATTGGTCAAAAAGTTGATGCGCATGCACTGTCGATCAAGCAACTTCAGCAGCAGATGAATTAGTTGTCTACTATAGTAAACCCACATCACCCTGGCACACTTCCTGATAACACCATCCATAATCCAAAGAATGATGGGCATTGTATGGCAGTCACTACTCGAGGGGGTAAGCAGACCATTGATCCACCTATGTCGTCTGAGGTAGAAATTGAGGTTTGTAAAGATGATGATGAGATTGAGGTTACTGGATAGTCTGAGAATGCTACAAAGAAGGAAGTGGAGTTAACCCAGAAAGTTGTTCCCATGCCTAGACCTCCACTTCCATTCCCACAAAGGTTGGTGAAGAAGAATTAAGAAGGAAAGTACCGCAGGTTTATTGCTATGTTGAAATAGCTTTCCATCAATGTTCCACTGATAGAAGTTTTGGAGGAAATGCCTGGGTATACAAAGTTCATGAAAGATTTGGTGACTAAGAAGAGGGTCATCAATTTTGAAGATGATGATACATTGCAACATTGTGGTGCTATTACTACTAGGTCACTTGTGCAGAAGGAGGAGGATCCCGGTGCCTTCACTTTTCCTTGTACCATCGGGTTGCTACATTTTGCGAAGGCTTTATGCGAGTTGGGTGCGAGTATCAATCTGATTCCATTGTCGATCTACAAGAAGTTGGGTTTAGGGACTCCAAAACTAACTTCTATGTGACTACTTATGGCCGATAGAACTGTGAAGAAGCCCATTGGTGTTCTCCAAGATGTGCTTGTGAAAGTGGAGTCGTTTATTTTTCTGGTGGATTTTGTGATACTTGACTGTGAGGTTGATTTTGAGGTTCCCATTATTCGAGGGAGACCATTCCTTGCTACTTGGAGCACTTTGGTCGATATGGAAAAGGGGCAGATGAAGTTCAAATTGAACAATGAAGAGTTAACTTTCAATATCTGTAGGTCTATGAAGCAGGGTAGTGAGCTCAAGTCGGTATCAGTGGTGAATCATATGGTGGAGTGAGGTTTTGAGGTGTCTATTGAAGAGCGATTGGGTGTTGATGCATTGGCAGCGGTTATGATGAATTTTGAGGGTGATGGTATTGAAGATTATGATGAATTGGTCTCAACACTTGATAGGTTCGAATTCCGTTACAAACCAAAGAAGCTTTAGTTAGATATGAAGAATCGTGACTCTCCACCCATAAAACTGTATGTTAAAGGGGCTTCAAAATAGGAGCTTAAGGCTCTACCATCACATTTAAGGTATGTATTCTTGGGGAGAGAAGGTATTTTACCGGTCATCATTGCGGCGGAATTGAATGCAGATCAAGTTGAGGCTTTGGTTTCTGTGTTGAAGAGGTTCAAGAGGGCTATTGGGTGGACGATTGCAGACATTATTGGGATTCCTCCTGGCATTTGTTCTCATAAAATCCAACTCATGCCGGATCATAAGAAAAGTATTGAACACCAAAGGATATTGAATCCACCTATGCAAGAGGTATTTAAAAAGGAAATCATCAAGTGGTTGGATGGTGGAGTTATTTATCCCATTGCCGATATTAGTTGGGTTTGTCCTGTTCAGTGTGTGCCCAAGAAAGGTGGGATTACAGTGGTACCTAATGCGAGACACGAGCTTGTTTCTATGTGGCCCATGACTAGATGGAGAGTTTGCATGGACTACCAGAAATTGAATACTTGGACATAAAAGGACCATTTCCCTATACCGTTCATGGATCAGATGTTAGACCGTCTTGGTGGTATGGGTTGGTATTGTTTTCTTTATGGTTATTCGGGCTACAATCAGATTTCCATAGCTACAGAAGACCAAGAGAAGACCACATTCACTTGCCCTTATGGGACTTTCGCCTTCAAACGGATGCCATTTAGGTTATGTAATGCTCCAGCAACCTTCCAGCGTTGCAAGATGTCGATCTTTTTGGATATGGTGGAGAACACAATTGAGGTATTTATGGATGATTTCTCTGTGTTAGGTGACTCATTTGATTGTTGTTTGGATCATTTAGTCAAGGTACTGAAACTGTGTGAAGAGTGCAATCTTGTGCTCAATTGGGAAAAGTGTCACTTCATGGTGAAAGAGGGGATCGTTCTGGGTCATCGTATTTCTGAGAAGGGTATTGTGGTTGATAGAGCAAAAGTCAAGGTAATAGAAAAGCTTCCACCACCTATCTCTGTAAAATGTGTTAGAAGTTTTTTTGGGTATGCAGGTTTCTATAGGAGGTTTATCAAGTATTTCTCAAAAATTGTACACCCATTGTGCAAATTGCTCGAAAAGGAGTAGAAGTTCGATTTTGATGATGCTTGTCTGAGAGCATTTGGAGAGTTGAAGGAAAAGCTAGTGTCCGCACCTATCGTTATTTCACCGAATTGGGGGAAACCGTTTGAAGTAATGTGTGATGCAAGTCGAGTGGCGCTTGGTGTGGTATTGGGATAGAGGAGAGATAATATTTTTCATCCTATTTACTATGTCAGTAAAGCTCTAAAATGTGGATGAAAAGAACTATACAATGACTGAACAAGAACTCCTTGCTGTGGTTTTTGCATTCGAGAAATTTTCATCCTACTTGCTTGGTACTAAGGTCATAGTGCATACTGACCATTCTGCATTGAGGTATCTGATGGCTAATAAGGATGCAAAACCGAGGTTGATTAGATGGTTATTATTGCTGCAAGAGTTCGATTTTGAGGTTAAAGACAGAAAGGGGATAGAAAATCAAGTTGCCGATCATTTGTCCAGATTAGAGGAGGAAACTATGCTCAAGCTAGGAGATGGGGCTGAAATTAATGATGTGTTTCCAGATGAATAGGTATTGGCTGCTTCTAATGATCTTATTCCTTGGTTCGCAGACTTTGCTAACTACTTGGCAAGTGATTTGGTTCCATAGGATTTGTCTTTTCATCAAATGAAAAAGTTTATGCATGATGTGAAGAAGTTCTTTTGGGATGAGTCTTATTTGTTCGTATTTGTGCTGATGGGATTATTCGTCGTTGTGTGCCCGAGGTTGAGTATACTATAGGCGTGTCATTCATCGCATATTGCTGGGCATCATAGTGGTATTCGGACTGCACATGAAATCCTGCAGTCTGGGTATTATTGGCCTACCATCCACCAAGATGCTCATGATTTTACCAAGTCTTGTGATCGTTGCCAAAGAGAAGGAGGAATTTCAAAGAGGCAAGAGCTACCTATGAATCTGATCTTGGTGATTGAGTTGTTTGATGTTTGGGGAATTGCTTTTATGGGTCCATTTGTGAGTTCAAATGGGATGAAGTATATTCTTGTTGCGGTTGATTATGTGTCGAAATGGGTGAAAGCAATTGCTCTTTCAAACAATAAAGGTAAAAGTGTCGCCACATTTCTGAAAAAGAATATCTTCTCCCGATTTGGTACACCTAGGGAGATTATCAGCGATGGAGGTTCCCACTTTTGCAATAAGTTGTTCAAGGCCTTGTTAGAGAAATATGGACTCCGTTGATGAGTCCAAAAATTGGACTCATTTAAGGCTATATTTTAATAGAAATTGTGTCCGTAAATGCTTATTTTATCTCAATATCTAATTAAAACCCTTAAGTTTTAGGTATTTGAAGATTCAAGGAAAGCATGGACACTACTTCACAAAAAGGATGAAAAGGCTGAAAAGAACGAGAAAATCAAGGCTTGAGGATCGCTGAGTCCACTTGGCGAATCGCCGAAGGGTTCCACTTCACCTTTTGTTCCAGTATGCTGAGCCTGAAGGAAAGGATCAAGTCGGCGGAAAAAGAGAGCAGTCGGCGCATCGCCGAGAGTTTCCGCAAAACAGTACTAAGTCACCCACTTATCCAGAGTACGACGATGCCGAAGGATGGTGCAAGACGGCGATGAACTACACCAAAGGGTGAATAACTGAATTAATCAGCGATTTCGACTAATGTCGCCGAATGATCTGCCGCAACACAGATTTTTGAAAACTATAAATACTCGTGGAGGATTATAGCTTAGGATGTGTTTTTAGAATCATACTTTGAGTATCATTAAACAATGTAACTTTTTACTTTTACTCTCAAGTTTGGAGAGGGTTTTGGAAACTTGAAGAAATGAGTTCATCTTCCCCAAGTTGGAAGTGGGTCTTCCCTATTCTTCTTTCTTTGCTTAAATCAAGGTTTAATTTCTTATACCCATTTGATTTCACTATCATTTTAAGTGTATTTTGTTATTTCTTGATGTTTGATTTAGCAAATATGTGTTGATATTATTGTTGGGTCTTGCTTGCTGATAGGTTAGATGTATTTAAATGGTGATTTCACGTAGTGGTTGTGGTTTAATTTAATGGGTTTGTAGTTGCAAATACAAATACACCTATGTGTTTTCGGCTTGCCCGAGAGGGAGGTCGCAAAACCAAGATCACTAGACTGATAGCCTAAAGAGTGGGTCGACATGAGGTTCAGTTCGAGAGGATGAGCCCTTGTCCCATATCCTAACACTCGGCTCGAGAGAGTGAGTGGGGTAAGGCATGGCTGGTCTTCATGCGGCAAATGGGTGTCCGAGAGGAACGCATTTGAAATGAGGTAAGTTGCCTGAGAGGGAGCTTATTTCCATCTAAAGCTTAGCCTAGTCACTATTATCGTACAAATTTCCTATTGAAAGCATGTACCCAATTATTTATCTCAACTTGTATTGCGGTCACACCCCAAGAACTCTTCCCCATACTTGATTTTCTTGTTATCTTTGTTGTTTTTGCTATACTTGTGACAAAATCCCCCAAATTGATATTTGACACTTTTGTGTCCCCCTCTAATTTACAATGTTTTTAATTGTTAATGTCTTTAGCTACGACTAGTTAGAACTAGATTTTATTTTTCTATTAATTCTCAAAACCGCTCCCTTGGGACACAAACCCAACCCTTGGTTGGGTTACTATACTATTGCACGATTCGTAGAAACTTGTACTGGAAGTTGTGTCGTTAATTACAAATTTGCAAACATCAAAATAGTGCCGCTGCCGGGGAGTGGTGTTACTTGAGAATTCTTAGATAAGTAGAATTCTTGTTCTTCTTAGTTGTAGTTCACTAACTTTACTTCTAGTTTTGTTTTTCGTTGAAGTTGTCCATTTAGATGAGCATAGTTGAGCAGAGTAGTGGCAAATTGGTTGAAATGAGCCAAGGAGTCCAAAAGGACCTCACGCTGACTGCACTGGCATCTCAGCTAAACGACTTGGCCACCAAAATCTCAGAGGTGGAACTCCAATGCAATAGCAAATGGAGGTACATACCCTCTCATGAGCGGAGGAAGTCTAGAGATGGGGGGAAAAATCGTGTCACAATGTAGCCACTCCTTACCATCAGCAGTCTAGTGGGCAAGTTGAAGTGTCCAACAGATAAATCAAGCAAATCCTTGCTAAGACTTTGAATGCTAATAAAACTGATTGGTCTAGGAAGCTTGATGATGCTCTATGGGCCTATCGCACCACATTCAAGACTCACATAGGTATGTCCCCCTACCAACTTGTATATGGGAAGTCTTGTTATTTGTCGGTAGAGTTAGAGCATAGGGCTATGTGGGCACTAAAGAAGTTGAATTTGGATTGGGGAGCCGCATCGAGTCAGAGAGTAAGTGACATGAATGAGCTTGATGAGTTTCGCCTAAGAGCTTGTGAAAGTTCAGCCTTGTACAAAGAGAAGATGCAGAAGTATCATGATCAAAAGATCGAAAAGCGTGAATTTGTTGTGGGTGATCTGGTGCTTCTATTCAACTCTAGGTTGGGCTTGTTTCCTGGAAAGCTCATGTCCAAGTGGACCAGGCCATTCATAGTCACTCAAGTGTTCCTACATGGAGCGGTCAAGCTCAAGAACAACGAGGGAACAAGGTTCAAGGTAAACAGGCAAAGGATCAAGGTCTACATGGGCAAAGAGGAGAATGTGCAAGAGGTGGTTGAGGCCTACTATCTTGATGAAGTCTGAGTAATCAAGATGCATGCATCGTGCCGCGACGTTAAATCAACCGCTTCTTGGGAGGCAACCGAAGATGTACAATCTAGCCAACTATAGGTTTTTTCTTTTCGAGTTAGAAGTTTTCTTTGTTTAGTTGACTTTTTGTAACTTTTAGATTGGTATTTTATTTTTATTTTAGTGTTGTCTAGATATAGCATAGGGTCCGTGTCTAAATAGTGTCCAAAAAATGTAAAAAGAAAGGCCTAACAGTTGCTATATGTGCAGGGATGAAAAGCAAAATCTGCAGAAAAAGGTATGTTGCAGAGGTCTATGGACCCCATCGACGGTCTGTGGTTCAATACACGGATCGTGAATGGTGTCTGTAGATCCCCAGGTAAATCCTCGTAATTTTCTAAGTGTTGAGTGACCTACGGATCCCATCTACGGTCCATAGGTTGACCCACGGCCCATAGATGGGGTTTCGTGGGTCCAAACCTAAGGTTCAGTTGACCCGACCCGGACCCCTTTTTAATAACACTCTTCAATTTTTAAATTCATTCCCCACTTCCTCTATTCCCTCCTAACCGTTTCTAACCCCTCAAAATCCCCAAAATCCCTTATCACTCCCATTTTCCATAATCATTTCCCCTCTCTCCCAAATTTCCATTCTTCATTCTCCCAAATCTGATCATTCCCATTATCCCTTCCCAAGAAGAGTTCAAAGTCCGAGTTCAGTGTCACAAAGGTCTAAGGAGTTTTAGCATCACACAATCACCCACTTCCATTACTTGTAAGGTAAAAAAATTCAACTTAACTTTGAATTTAGGTATTCCTTGTTCAATATATGAAGTCATGAAGTGGATCTTGACCTTGGGTTGCTTTTGTATGAAAATGCATGATAAACTATAGTTAGAAACACCCTTGAGACGATAGAATGTGATTGTGTTGTCTTTGTAATCAAATAACTTTGGGTATATAGTCTAAATAGATGTTTCGACTTAGGGTTCCTAGTTTTGTATGCAATAAATGTTAAAGAATGAGTAATCGGAACCCTAGGGATGAGAAACTACCATAAATTATGTTGAAATTCATGATTACACTTAAGTTGATTGTTTGAATGGTTGAAAAATTGTTTACATATTAAGCATGTCTAATACCTGTCACAGATCTGACCCACGAGACCCCGTCTACGGACCATAGGTCGACCTACGGACCTGAGATCAGGTTCGTGGGTCTAGTGCACATGAAGAATTCACCAAGTGTGGAACCACAGAGGTGGACTATGGTTCATATGTCAATCTACGGACCGTTCTGCACATCCGTGGTTCCCATCAGAGCCAAACTTTTTGGGCCTCTGACCTACGGAGGGGCCCACGGACCATAGGTGGCCACTGAAGCTACTATTTGAATTTTTTTTTGTATTTTGTTTTGGTTCATTTTTGGTTCTAAATTTTGTTTTAGTGTGTCATTGGTCTATTTTGGTACTAACTAAGCCTCCACAGGTACCATGGCTCCTAAGAAAACACCGACTTGGGCACCTAAGGGCAAGTCAAAATCCGTGGCGCCGACTTTTTGGCTAATTGATAAAGACAATGATGCATAAACTGATCCCGCATATGTTCCACCTGCCACCAGGACATCCCCCATAGCACCTCGCACTACCCAGAATCAATTATGGTAGGTGAATTCCGACGTGGTCAGTACCCCAGTCTGATGAAAGGGATACACCAATTGGTTCACCAGCTGGTTTTGCTTCTGGCTCTGAGTCCGCTACTGGCTCCAGCTCTAATTCCGGCTTCGTATCTGGCTCAAGTTCACATGGGAGGACTGCCTCATCTGATGAGGCTACTAGTGCGGGGGACATTCCAGTTCCACCAAGCACCGACCCTACTGCAGTTGATGAGGAGCCAAATTGGTGGTGTGTAAGTGGTCAATGCAAAATATACAGGGATGCCCGGATGATGAATGAGAAAGAGAGGATGGATCGATTAATTACCGAGGAGCGTCGAACTCTCACAGGCAGCCTTCATACTATGCCTGATATCTATGCACTCTTTAAGAGACACAAATGCGAGTGGATTGCATGTAGCCCAGGGTCCTATAGTGAGGAGATTGTTAGGGAGTTCTATGTTTCCTATGAAGCCACCCTCCGAGGTTCCATTGACACACGGGCCAAGCCCGTAGCCCAGCCTCCACTCAGGGCTACACTAGTTCATGGGTTCTTAGTTGATATATCAGAGGCTACTATCCGTAGATTCCTCTACGGCCCGGGCCACACTCTACCGATCAACACGAGAGAATTTTATTACCATTGGGACATTATGAGGAGCGGGGCATTCCAGAGGAATGCAGAGCAGAGGGAGACATTATTGCGATGGTTGGACCATCACCTTGCTACAGATGGAGAGCACGTCGAGTGGGTCAACAACCCGAGTGGCGGCATCAAGAAGGCCACTTTGACTTTTGTGGCAAATTCTTCTGGTTATTGGTGCGAAACAGAGTGTCTCCAACACAGGCATACAATGTTCTTAATTGGGACCGCGCAGTCATGGTTCTTGCCCTAGTTGCTGGGTTTGAGATGGATTTTTTCTGCATAATTATTGCGGAGATACATGAGAGGGCCTTCAAGGCCACCACCACTTACCCCTTCCCATGCCTCATTTTTTAGTTGTGCAGAGACTATGGAATGCCGGTTTGGCATTGTGATAAATTGATTCAGGCGACCAAGACCCTACATATAGGCCTGATTTGAGATGAGGCCAATATGGCCGCACCGCGCAGAGATCCGCATGTTGAGGTGCCACCACTGGGAGAAGACTTAGTTGCTGATGTGGAGCAGATGCAGGGTGAGGATCTTGCCCCTCCATCCCCTATTTAAGATGCCCCGGCTTCTCATTCTCCGGCCACCAGTCAAGCCCCTAGCTCCTCTAGAGCCACTCACTCCTTAGGGTTTGCGACAGTGCCTCTAGCCCGTGTTCAGAAGATGGAGGCTCTGATGGCCACACTACTGCATCATCTGAGGTTGTGGATACAGCTAGTGATTGAGGATTCAGAGACTAGGGTGGAGCAGCGGATGGAGAAGATGTCCACCATCTCCTTGATTCTTTTGAGCCGCGTATCTTGGAGCATCCATTCCCACCACCGATTTTTCTGCCTTCTAGAAGGATTTAGCCAGTCTCCAGGCCGATCTTGACATTCTCCTTGCTCCACCAGAGACTGAGCCCGAGTCGTCCCCTACTGCACCGGTTAATGATATGGTGTTACATGCTCTATTCAGAGATGAGATGCGTCCACCTTCTTCTTCCCACCGTGCTGGGAAGCGCCCCCGCTCTAGTCGGGCTTCTAAGGACACTAAGGCTGAGAGAACTCGCAAGAGGGAGTGCCATCAATTTGAGTAGGCTCGGAGGGCGTCTATAGTAGATGAAGAGACACGCCAGCAGCGGGATAGGGAGGTTCGTGTTGGTGCCTCTAGCAGTGTGAGTACCATTGATGGTGACCCTATTGTTGATCCAGCGGACTCTGAGAAACTGGACCCACCCATTTGTTGATTGGCCTTCGGTGCTATGCACCACAGGTTTGCTTCACCCGATCCTTTATTCTGTACTTTTTGTGCATTGGGGAAAATTGCACTCTATTTTGTTGGGGTGGGGTAAATGGATTGTGAGTGATAGGGTGAAGTTTGAGTAACCCAACTCATAATCCTCTCTTGGGGTTTTCTTGCACGTGTTCTTTTCCCTCAAGAGACTGTGTTAATTTCTGTTGAACCGACATGTGTTAGGATTGTATGTGTAGACGCATGTGAAAGAATGAAGCATGATGGCATAATTAAGAATAGAATGAAAAATGATACCCGTCCAAAATTTGTGATATGTGCTAAAATATGTAGGCTAGAATGAGTTGAATGTGTTGGCTATGAATATGACATTATAAGAACTGATTTGACCTCATGAATTAAGCTAAAAACTTGAACTGGGTAATATGATAATCTGATAATGAAATAAGGTGCCAAGAGTGTGTGAGGATAGTTGAATGTTCAGACAGTTTTGTGCCAATCTAGAACTTGCCGCGTTGGTCCTGCTAGGATAATCTAGGCTAGAAGTTGTGAAGTGACCATAGGCCATTGTTCAAATTAGTCCACTTAAGCCTAAAATGATCTAACCAAATGGTAGCATTGTTCCCTTTTGATCCAAATATTTGAGCCTAAAATTGACCATTTCTTTTGATTCACCTAACTCACCTTCCCTTAAATTATTGTCGTGGCCCCGGTCCCTCCTTGGACATGTGCACCTTGACTTAGGCCAAAAGCCTAAGTTGAGGGTGGCTAAGTCAAAAGTGACCTTGATATTGGCCGCCCTGGTCCGACATCAGACAATGTGCACCTCAACTAATGCAAAATGCATAAGTTGAGGGTGACTACGAAAGATAAAACAAAATGAAAAAAAAGGCTATAAAAGAGTTTAGTGTTGAAAGAGAGAAAAAGAAAAAAAGAGAGGATGTGACTTTGTGCGGAAAACAAAATGTGATAAGTGAAAGTGTGAAAAAAAAACATAAAGTGAAAGAAAAAAAATCATCAAGTGAAAAGAGAAAAAAAATAAGTGTCACAAAGTCAAAAGTCAAATCTGTGTTGCAAAAAAAAGTTAAAGGGAAAGAAAGTGAAATGAAAAGATGCCAAAAATAGGTCAAAGGGTTAAATAGCCAATTTAATGTCAAGGAGGGCAGAAAGACACTAAAAAGTACCCAAATGTACCACACCTGACCCTGAGCCTACGTTACAAGCTAGGAAAGTCCTATAGTGATCCAAACAACTAGTTTGGAGAGTCTAAGCAGTGAAAATAAGGGCAAGCCTATGGCATTGGGCACTAATTGTACTTGAATTACTTCTGAGAGTGAGTGTTGAATGAATCCTTGTACTCAAAATCATATTCATTGTGTGAAAAAAGGGGTTTCGTTTGAAGTAAGGGAACTAGTTACATTGTCGGAGAGTTGGTACCTTTGTGATTGTGAAAAAAGTGTATGTTGTGTGTCTATTGGTCGATCTTTGTCATATTTTGATCCGCATGAGTTAGCTTGTCGAGTCTAAGAGAAACGATTTACACTAGAAAAAAGGAGTTGGGATAGAAAGCTCTATGATTGCTTGAGCTTGAATGTATGCTTCTACACAGGTGTCGTTTAGAGTTTTAGTGCGTCGCTTGAGGAAAAATAACGAATTTAAGTTGAGGGTGTTGATATACCATGAGTTTACGGTATTGTTAATGCATTTCACTTAACTGTTGTGTGTGTCTAGGGAAATTTTGTATTAGAATTAATGTTTTTGGGTTATATTTGCAGGAAATAAGCTTGGATGAGGGTTGAGAGAGACAGCACCTGAATTTCTGCAGAAGGAGTCACCTACGGAAGTGACTTACGGACCGTAGGTCCAGTCACGCTCCGTAGGTTGGTGGCATAGATGGAGCAACAGGGAAGTCTTGACCAAGTGTGGAACCACGATGGCCATTGACAGACCGTAGATCGACCTACGAGCCGTTCTGCATGTCCGTCATTTGTATTAAAAAGTCTGAGTTCCAGTACCTGATGAAAAGTTCTAAGTGTGGAGCCACGAGAGGGGACCCATAGACCGTAGGTCAACCTACGGTCCGTTCTGCAGGTCTGTCGTTTGCATCAGAAAGTTGAAGGTTCCAACCTCTACGGAAAAAGTCTAAGTCTTGGGCTACCGAAGGGACCTACGGACCGTAGGTCGATCCACGGTCTGTAGGTTAGTCTCGTCGATTAAAGACACATCCAGCAGTTTATTTCCTTATTTCGTTTCCTTTTTGTTTGGGACTGTGTTTTCTATATTTAGGGTATGTAAACCTCATTTTTGGGGGTTAGCCACAATTGTTTAACTTTAGTTCTTGGTGTTTTCTTAGGAATTAACTTGTAAACTCTAGCAATTTGATTTCCTAATTTCGGTTTATAAAGGATCTTGCTTTGAATTTCAATTGAAGATTTCGGATTTCCTCTACTCATTACGTAAGTTCGTGAATTCTTCTTCTAAAAATATGAATTGTGTTCTTGCTAATATGGGTAACTAAATCCACAACTAGGATTGTGGGAACCATGAACGATTAACAAAGTATGAATAGTAACTAAGTAATTCTTGAATAGTGTTGTTGCATGCATTGATAATACTTTCATCTAGAGGTTTTTTTAACGATGGCCAACGTTAGAACTCGCCTTTTTACTACTTGCCGGACCAAGGAGGTAGTTAATAAGAAAAGAATTGTCAACATATATTTAGTGTGATACTATCTAATAGTCTAATGTCAATTGGTGTGAGGGTGAAAACTAAGCCATACATTGATGTGATGTTTAATATGAGGTAAAGGTAAGGGTTAGTAAATTATACACACGTAGCCGGACCAAGGTGCGGGGTGAAATTCTGTATTTGCCGTACCAAGGACTTAGAGATACATAACTTACTACTTTGCATGTGATACGCTAGGAAAGGATTACTATTACTAGGATACCGTGTTATGAGTTTATGGGGAACACATACACCCTAGTTACTTTCTCTCATTGATAACAACTAAAGTTCGAATCTTGCTCACTTGTTCTCTAAACTACAATCGATTATTTGTTACACAACCCCCCCCCCCATATTTACTTACTTGTCTCGGAAATAAGTTGACTAAACACATATAATCATAAGTTAAGTTTAAGTCTAAACCATATTCCTCGTGGGATCAACCCCAACCTACAAGTTGGGTTCTTTACTTGATAACGATCGCTTATACTTCTTTAGGGAGGTGTAATTTGAGCGTATCACCGCACACAAGACTTATTTTAAAAAAAATACGCATCAAGGATTGTATCTGAACACATTGTGGCATTTAATAAATTTTATTTTTAAAAAAGAAAGGAAATCTTCTCAAACACGAACGACTATTGTCGGAGGAGGAGGTCAACAACCGGAGTGTTCATGGATTCGTGTTCCCTCTTACTTAGTTATGTCATCAGGGATCTCAATGTATTTTCCATCTGTAGCATTATACTGTATGATGTTCTATACCGCTCTTTAAAGCACCAACTAAATCGATAAAAGAGGGGATGGAAGATGTTCCTTGTTGATACTAGAAGTAGTTAAATATAGCTTGTTTGTATTTTATATTTTTTTTGTAAAGATTATATTTTGTAATCAATAAGGTTGCTAATTTCCTAACTTTAGACTGATAGTCATGAATGACCTCTGTCATTTTTTGTTGTAAATGTCATATTTTTGTAACTTATATTTATACCCTGTCTGATCATGACAATAGTTAAGAATGGCCATTCTTTGGTTTGACAAAAAAACATTTTTCACTCTTACTTTTATTTTCAAAAAAGACCGTCACATCTCGAAGAAAGGTCAAGAAGAGGTGTGACAGATCAGGGGACTCCGCTGGGGAAACATCTTTTTTAAGAATTCGAGCTTGGTATATTGACCTTTATTTGGCTATTTTTACTAATTGAATACATTTTGTTTTTGTTCTTAATATATTATTTAATGATTTATTACTTTGATATTGTGTTAGTCACTAATTTTACAAAAACAAAATTGCCTAGGAGCCTAGCCGCACACAGAGTATTTTTAAATGAAAATAATACGCACCAAGGATCCTAACTGAACACATGGTGACATTTAAAATATTTTATTCTAAAAAAAAGGACAGCTTCTCAAGCACGCACAACACTAGCCGGAGGAGTAAGTCAACAAACGGAGTGTTCATAGATTTGCGTTGCCTCTTGCTTATTTCTGTCATCGGGGATCTCTATTGATTTTCCAACTGTAGAATTATATTGTATGAAGTGTTGTTTATCTTATATTCCTAAGATACTTAGAACAAAACTTTGAAGAACTTTGTAAGAAACAACAAAGTTTAAGAGTATTTTCAAACTAGTAAATTAAAACTAGTAGAGAAAGTATAATCAGAAACAGATTAGAAACAATATAAAAATATTATTCTCAAAGAAAGAAAATCGAGCCCACTAAATGCACAGTGTCCCCTTAAGAAAATTATTTCCCTCAAGTACCCGAGGTTAATGAAATATATCCTCCCAGGATAGAACGATCTTACTCACCGGTGTATCGGTACCTAAAACCACAGTGTCAACGAACCACTCAACGGAAGTAAAGTACACTTAGAATACTAGATTTAGTTGTAGTAGAAAAAGTCCAAAAAAATTCATTCAACTATAATGAGAGGAAATCCCTCAATTTATAGAAAATAAAGGGTAGTGTGAAAATGTTCTTATTGTTCTTTACCGGAAAGGTCACAAACCTTTGGAAAAGTCACAACTCTTCATAAAAGTTGCAACTCTTCATTTTCCATTCACACCTTTTAAAACCCAACAACCTCCGCATGAATGGGGAATGACTCCAAGACAAAGAAATGGGCAAGTATGTGTACTTTACAAGCAAGAATTAATTGCATCTGGATAAGTAGGTTTCCCCTTGGACTTTCCGTAGTGAACATATGTCGGATATAATCGGTCAATCGATAGATGCGATATCTTTGAATCGTCGAGTTTTGATGTATACCTAGACAACCATATGTCGCACAATTAACCCTTTATCGTTTATGGTTCTTACGGTTGTGCTCGTTTCAGCCGTGAACACTTCTTGGTTTCATGAGTGTATAGAGAGATGGGATTTTGACAATCATCCTCTTTGAAACGGCTTACACTTCACACTCACACAAGTGATTTCTAACCGTGTTATCGCGTAGATACACTATTTTGTCGAATCTGCCAAACTTAGCAAATCATTAAAAATATTAAACTTTATTAACTCATTAACAAGCCTTAATGTTGTATCCTTGTGTCTGAGCATTGTCTTCATCATGAGAATGGATTGAGTTGGTTGACAATGTCGAACCTTCAGTCACAACTTTGTTTTTCTCCTTGAATCTAGCTCTTGGGATCTCCAGTCTGCTAGATAGAGTTACCGCTATGATGACTTGTCCTAAGCCGTAAATCCATTCCCTTAGATGATGTTTCAACTTTCTCTCTAGTTAGGCCTTTTTATAAGTGGATCCGACACATTATCCTTTAACTTTACATAGTCAATTGTGATCATTCCACTAGAGAGTAGTTGTTTTCTAACGGTATTATGTCTATGTTTTATATGACCAGACTTTCCGTTATACATCAAGCTCCATGCCCTACCTATTGCATCTTGACTATCAAAGTGTATGCATATTGATGCCAATGGTTTGGGCCAAAAAAATAACATCTATCAAGAAATTCCGAAGTCCTTCAACTTATTCACCGACCTTATCTAGAGCACCTAGCTCAGAGATCATTGTAGAGATAACGATACATGTCTTTTTGGAAGATTTCCAAGAGACTGTTCCTCCACCAAGAGTAAATACATATCCACTCGTGGATTTTACTTTATTTGATCCCAGTGATCCAATTTTCATCACTATATTCTTTCAATACTACTGGATATTGTTATAATGCAAGACATAGTTTTGAGTATGTTTTAAATACCCCAAAACTCTTTTCATTGCCATCCAATGAGTTTGATTGGGATTACTTGTGAATCGACTCTGTTTACTAATAGCACATACTATATCTGATCGCGTACACTTCTTGATATACATCATACTTCCCAATACTCTAGCACAATCCAATTGTGAGTCACTTTCGCCTTCACTCATTTGAAATGCAAAGCTCACATTTATTGGAGTCTTGCCAATATTGAAATCCAAATATTTGAACTAGTCAAGTACCTTTTCGATACAATGAGACCATGACAATACTAAACATTATGGATTTGTAAGGATTCTTATACATAAGATTACATCAGCAACTCCAAGATCATTCATATCAAACTTGCTTTCTAACATACGTTTAGTAGCATTTATGTCATTAGTGTCTCTACTGATGATCAACATGTCATCAATATACAAACAAACAATGACCATGTGATTTTAATGTAAACACATTTATCATTTCCATCATTCTTAAATCCATTTGCCAACATGGTTTGATCAAATTTGTTATGTCATTGTTTGGGTACTTGTTTTAGTCCATAAAGTGACTTAACAAGTTCGCACACTTGCTTTTCTTTACCAGGAACCACAAAATCCTCGGGTTGTTCCATGCAAATATCTTCCTCCAATTCTCCATTTAAGAAAGTTGTTTTCACATTCATTTGATGAATTTGGAGTTCATATACCACAACTAATAATATTAGCATCTGAATGGACGTAATTCTAGTTACTGACGCGTATATATCGACAAGATCAAGACATTGTTTTTGTCTAAAGCCTTTGACACACAGTATTGTTTTATATTTGTCAAAAGTTCCATTGACTTTTATTTTCCTTCTGAAGATTCACTTTGAACTCAAAGGTTTATTTTCTGGAAGAAGATCAATTAACTTCCAATATGGTTGCTCATGATTGCATCAATCTCACTATTGGCATCATATTTCCAAAAGGATGAGTCTACAGAAGACACAAGAAATGTTACAAAATCATATTCGAAGGAAGTAGATGTCCTTTGACATTTACTACGCCACTTAATCTCTTTATTAACTACTTTTTTTTTTTTCCAAGGTCTTTTAAACTCTTTACTAGACTACTCAAGTCTAATTTTACAGTCCATAGTCATAGGTCCTATTTTAATCGTTTTAGGAATAGGAATTTGGACTTTAGCTAGACACCCCCACACTTTGAAATATTTCAAGTTGGACTTCCTTCCTTTCCATTTCTCATATGGAATAGATTGTGTCCTGAACAAACAAAATTGCTTTCTTTCTGAAAAGACAACTTTTTGTTGTTCTCTTTTGCAGTAAGGATAGTTCTTCGACACAAGTTTTGTGGTAACCTGAACTTATAAGTAATGCAGTCATCATTATCTTCAAAGTTCGGTTTTTTATTTTTCATTATGCAATTTCATTAGATTTAGGTGAATAGGACAGTAGTTTGATGGATAAATCCATTTTCCAAACATATTTCTGCAAAAGGAGATTTATATTCTCCATCCCTATCTCTTCATTTATTTTTCCCAACTGATTTTCAACTTCAATATTATATTTTCTAGACATTTCCATTGCTTCGTCCTTACCATTCAGCAAATAGGCATAGTCGTTTCTAATGCAATTTTCTATGAAAGTTATGTGATACTTTTTCCCACCACGAGATAGTGTTGACTTCATATAAAAAATGTCAGTGTAAATCAACTCCAAGGGATTAGAATTCCTTTTAACATATTTATAAGAATGCTCAGCATACTTAGATTCCACACAAACATGACATTTTTATTTATTGCACTCAAAGTTAGACAAAATTTCTAAGTTGATCAATTTTTCTTACAAGGTTTTGTAATTAACATGACCCAAGTGTTCATGTCACAAACAGTTAGACTCAAACAAGTAAGAACAAATAAAAATATTAGGTTTGAAAAGCTCTCCAGTATCCATTACCAACAACTGTCTTGCTAGGTGTATATTGCCACCAATCAGTCCCCTTTATACACACACTTTTCACCCATTTTACTCAAAGGTTATCAGCATGTTGGCTATATTCCATAGATACTTTGCCACTGCATCTTCATTCCATATCATACAATCAGTGATCCCCTTTAAAGTTGTCATGTTTTCCTTCATTTTGGGCTATTGTATGCTCCGGTGTTGTCACACATTCCCCTTAGACTCTTGTTATTGTTAAAGTTGATATTACTCCATAGAGTTGTCTTGGAGGTGTGTTACTTTGTGAAGGCAAAGTCAACTAGTTAATTACCAGATAATGTGGTAGTCGACAGGTTTGGACAAAAAGATATCAGCAGGAATGTCTATCTTGTTGCAAGATAGAAGAATAATTTTCATTCTTTGAATTATGAGCAATGAGTTTAGAAGCTTAAACATTTCATCTAGTTAAAATATGTTAAGTCTAAGCCCTGAAACAAATAGAGAGTTTTATCGTAGCAAATGTATAGCTAATATATAGCTTCACATTCTATATGATTTATTTTTGCAGTGGTCATAAAACAGGACATTACAACATATGAAAAATCATATTGTGTTACAGATTCTACTTTTTATTAACTCTTATGAATTTCTTTTACTCTCTTTTACACAGGTATAAAAGGTGAGAATTGAATCAAGACTACTGCAAGACAAGTATCACCATATTATTGATACTTTGGAAGAAATTTCTACTTTTCTGTCTTGGTTTAAGAGTAATATTTCTTCTATTTCAGTTAGATTTTCTTGTTATTGGACATATTTTACTTTAGTTCATGGAGCTTGTTAAAGTACCTTCAGATATTTTAGTTGTTTTTAATTGTAATGGATAGATTTCATTATTATCTAGCATGTTTTATTATTTAATTTTTAATTTATGCAATTCTATAATTTAAAAAATTTCACTAAAATAAAATAATTAAATGTAATCAATGAATGCAATTAGTGACAAAAGATTTTGTCATTAAAGGTAACATTTAGCAACGACTAAATCAAGCTTTTTAAGGC